>JAJOOO010014895.1:0-55161 GCA_029582685.1 Solanum piurae | reverse complement strand
TTTATACTTTTATTTGAAAAAACCTTAATAAATATTATTAAGATAATTTTATTTATGGATTTGATTAACAAGTAGTAACATTAACACCATGTAATATTGTTTTGTTGATATTTATGATAATATTTTTAAATTATAATTTATAATTTATTTTAATAATTATAAAAAATAATATATTTTTAAAAAAAGTGGGCTGGCCCGGCAAGCCTGTAGCCCACGTACTTGTGGGCTGGGCCGACTGTTTTCTGGCCCACACCAAAAATGGGCTAGCCCGGCCTGACCCGTAAAATGTCAAAGCCTGTATGGGTTAGCCCGGATGGGGTGGGCTAGCCCATATTGACAGCTCTAATGATAATTGATATTTATGTTGTCTCTTCTATAAATATCGACACCGCTTATGGAAAATCCGTGCACGCCACTGGTCACATCTTGCTTTTTATGCTAGCATTTTGGTGACCGTATCCATGCTGAATGAAACACTCTATCTGTTTGGTCTATTCATAATAACTCTTATCCTTCCAGAGTTCAATATTTTCTCATAAAACTATTGTTGTCATGGCTTTACATTGATTAAATTGGAGGTGGTTGCAGTTTTAGATGTTTTATTTTTACATGGTAATTTTTCATGCATTCATATTGATATTTGAGAGAGTATATGCTACTCTTTCTTGTGCTGCACCTTATGTTTAATATGTAATTTAACAGCATAAAGATGTTGACTGGTTGTTTTGGTGTTTTGCAGGTTGGATATATCGTGACATCATGTTTGCTCAATGAGAATCATGATTTTTTGAGATTAGCAATTAATACAGTACGCAATGACATAGTCGGACGCAATGAGACTTTCCAGTGTCTAGCGTTGACATTGGTATGAATTTCAGATCTTTTCTTCTTTCTCTTCCTAGAAGCAGATCTGTTGTTCTTTGTTAGCTTGTTACAAGTTTCAACTGTTTGATATATCTGTGCAGGTTGGAAATATCGGGGGGAGGGAATTTGCAGAATCTCTAGCTCCTGATGTTCAAAAGTTACTTGTGAGTCAATATTTGTAGTAGCCATCCAGTATCCCAACTCTTTGACTGATGTGGGCTTTCTTTTCTTTTCTCCTCTTCTTCCTTTTGTTGAGTCAGATATCAAGCAGTTGTAGGCCACTGGTGAGGAAGAAGGCTGCACTATGTCTCGTACGTCTTTTTAGGAAAAATCCTGATGTCATGAATGTAGATAGCTGGTAAGTGTAGTTACTTAGGTGGACGGTTTATTAAATGATTTCATTTGTATCCCAACAAATAAAGCTTTCCTCATAATCCAGGTCAGATCGGATGGCACAACTGCTAGATGAACGAGATTTAGGTGTTGTGACATCTTCCATGAGCCTTCTAGTTGCATTAGTGTCAAATAACCACGAAGAATATTGGAGTTGTCTTCCCAAATGTGTTAAAGTATTGGAAAGGCTTTCAAGGAACCAAGATGTACCACAAGAATATACCTACTATGGGATCCCATCTCCATGGCTGCAGGTTTTTATTTACTTTTCCTGTGCAATCTGCAGTAGCCATTACTTGTTGCAGAAAAGAAATTGAATATGTTGTCTTTGGACCTTTAAACAAATATATGCTTCACAATTGCATGAATGACCAATCATGCACATTAAAATGCATGAATTTGTAAGTTGGTGCATGGATAGGATCTCAATTTTGATACATCAATGTGAAAGCTAGAATGTGGGAATCAGACATCTTTGCTTAAGCATGGTCTCAATTTTGATAATTTTTTATATCAGGTAAAGGCTATGAGGGCTCTACAATATTTTCCTACTGTTGAGGATCCAGATACTAGAAGATCATTGTTTGAGGTATGCTCACCAGCTAAACAGAAATATCCTTCTTTAACTGAGAGCATATCCCTTTATTCTATCCAACTTCACTTGTCCAAAAGAATCAGTAGTAGATTTCAAAGATGTTCTGGATTTCATTATGATCAATCAGGTTTTGCAACGGATATTGATGGGAACCGATGTGGTGAAAAATGTGAACAAGAACAATGCGTCGCATGCTGTCCTCTTTGAAGCGCTTGCTCTTGTAAGTTTCTACATGTATCAACCATTATCCTTCTTTATAAGTTTGTGTGCTACATGAATTGCTGATAGCAATGACATCTTACATTTGAGTAAGTTAGTTCTTTATAAATAATGATATTCCTGAAGTAGAAGCATGGTGATTTGTTAATCAAAACCTATGTGGTGCTTCTGGTAGCACCTTTACTTGGACATTTGTGATGATGTTGAGTACAAACTCTTATACATCTTTTTTTTCCTTTCCAGTTTCCTGACAAATTCCGGAGTTATTGCTATCTGACAAGATTTTTGTTTATTTCTGCACATTCTTTCCACTCTTATTACTTCCCTCCTAACAACTTTTTTAATCACATAATCATTGCATCTTCTTCAAGGAAATAGAGAACAGTTCAACTTTGTACTCTCCATATGCTAAGATGGACTTCTTGTATTATCTAAAGTTTCAAAGCCTGGATGCTGTTTTAAATTATCCCTTGCTTTCTTGGATACTTATTAAGTTTGACTTCTCATTGATTTGCTGCAGGTCATGCATCTTGATGCCGAAAAAGAGATGATGTCTCAGTGTGTTGCATTGCTTGGGAAATTCATTGCTGTACGTGAGCCAAATATTCGCTATCTTGGTTTGGTAAGTTGTAGAAGCATACAAACTACTATTCTATGGTAAACCTTCTTCTGTGCATGTAAGAGGTCTTTTATACAGCAGCGGCACTTTCACACTCATAGGTCCTGCATATGCTAATATTCTTGCATACAGTTGGAACTTGCAAAACAGATCCAGTTTCCCAGTATGTATCAGTTACCACTGTCTGATTTCGTCATCTCTGTTTTTCATGCAGGAAAATATGACTCGGATGTTGATGGTTACAGATGTACAGGACATCATTAAAAGACATCAAGCACAGATTATTACCTCACTGAAAGATCCTGATATCAGGTTGATTTGGAGCCTTTGCGTTTTCCTTATCACCTATTCCCTGCTTTTGTTTCACAGCAGAAGTACATTAAGTAAAATGTGCTGCTGGAACAACCAAGTTAGTAAAGCTCAAATTTTTCTGCCCAAACACTTTCTGAGTGTGACATGTGCATGGTTACTCCTTAAAGAGAAAGCTCTCCTTATCAATTTACTGACATTGGAGCTGAGCTGGACATTCAATATCTCTGCTGTTTTATTTATATGTCCTCTTTTCTGGTGAAATGATGGGAAAATATCGGCAGTAGTTGCTTGTGTGTCTGTCTATTAAGTTCAGCTGAAGTATTCAAATTGCTTTCTTTACTGACGCTAAGTACTTCAAACAGTATAAGGAGGCGTGCGCTTGATTTACTATATGGAATGTGTGATGTTTCAAATGCAAAAGACATAGTGGAAGAACTGTTGCAGGTATCAGGATTATTTCTTTTCATGGATATTTAATTTATGCCCTTTATAGAACAATTTTTAAAATTATTGCAGAGTAAAAAGGTATGCCACTGATCTTTTGTTTTGTCAGTATCTTAGTACAGCAGAGTTTGTGATGCGTGAAGAACTGTCACTCAAAATTGCAATTCTTGCAGAGAAATTTGCTCCTGATTTGTCGTGGTATGAAATAGATATGGACATAATGAAACTTCACTTTTCTGGAATGCAATATATGGTTATCTTTTGGAGTTTAAAAACGTTGCATATGTATTCCTGCTCAAAAAAAAAGAAAAACATTTTGCTCATATATGCTGACTATGCTGAATCAAGGATATTTCCGTATTTAGCAAAATTTCATCTCCTGCTTTTGAAGTTGTGGAAATTCCAAAATCTTGTCTTCTAGAAGTTCTCTCCGGCTTGATCTGTCTTGCAGCCTTTTCAGGGGGTTTATTTTGTCCATCGTTATCAAAGAGGGCATCATGATAAATCCACCATACACAGAAATGTTGCTCTCTTTGTGCATATTTCTAACTCCTAATCTAGCGCTTTTAGTAGCTAGCAAGTACTGAGAATTAGATGTTACTTGCTGAAATTGTCTAAATCTTGTTTTACAGATCTGCAATGTGATAACAGCTAAGAGTGTGTCTCTGGATTTGTCATGCAGGTATGTAGATGTCGTCCTTCAATTAATTGACAAGGCTGGTGATTTCGTCAGTGATGACATTTGGTTCCGTGTTGTGCAATTTGTTACAAACAATGAAGATCTACAGGTAATAACTATAGCTGCTCTGTGTATGTGCTAGCTTGATTTATTTATTTTTAATGGAGCTCACTTTATACATTAAACCTTTTCCTCAGCCTTATGCAGCTTTGAAGGCCAGAGAATATCTTGATAAACCCACCATTCATGAAACAATGGTCAAGGTGCGAACGTTCTCTTTTAATACTAGGAATCTCTAGGTGTGTGTGTGCAAATGTTATGAACCCTAATGGATTATGTCTGCATACTTATCATGCTAGATTGGTTGCTGGCTGATAATTGGAATGGTTAGTCCAACCGAAGTCACTTTGACATGCAATGATTACATGAACATTATTTGTTATTGGCATATAATTAACTAGAGAATTTTTCTTGGAGGTTGACAGTTTAATTAAAGACGTGTGCATAAGAAAGAAAACCCAAACTGTGGATATCTGACTGGCAACTTCCAAGTGGAAGAATGAATAGTTACCTTCTGAACAAGTTTGGAAGCTATGTTGGCTTGAGCTGTTGTTGAGACAGAAATAGCTTGCATCTTGATTTAATCAGGGCCATATACCAAGAGCGAGTTTGAGTCTCAAGGATCACAATTTAAGTCATGTTGTCAACACTTTGAGACTTGGCTTGACGCCTCCATTTTACAGGGAGGCCTACTGTTTTCTTGTTAAATGGAGGGAGGCCTACTGTTAATCCAAGTCATTTGATTAGTTCATTTATATAGAAAGGCTTCCATTGCCTCAACCTGACCTGGGTGTCCTAATTTTATCTTCAAGCTAGATTTGCATCACCTTATCATAGAACTTCTATGCTATTTCATCTGCTCTTCCAGTTCTAATGTTTAGTTGCCTCACAGCCAGAGATAAGCACCCAAGAGCTAAATAATCTTCTTTGTGATTTTTGTTTTGAATTTAGACATCTGCTGTCCTTTTATTGTCAATTTGAAAAAGAAAAAAAAATTTGGGAAATCTAATTGAAAATTTTAATTGTGCTATATGCTGGAGTAGGTCAGTGCATATATCCTTGGAGAATACAGCCATCTTCTGGCCAGAAGGCCTGGGTGCAGTCCAAAGGAAATCTTTAGTATCATTCATGAGAAGCTCCCTACTGTTACGTAAGGGCATTCAATGTTTGATCTCAATTTCTTATTGTTCTTTTTTCTCCTGTCTGTTCTTTTTTCTCCTGTCTGTTATTTTACCTCAAACTATGCTATTCAGGACTTCAACAATTCCTATTCTTCTGTCAACATATGCTAAGATCTTGATGCATACACAGCCACCAGATCCGGAGCTACAGAATCATATTTGGGCAATATTCAGGAAGTAAGATAGAATTATTTTATGGTGTTGTAATTTCTGTTCATCCTGTAAGGTTGTTTTTCTTCTGTGGATATATCCAAAGATATTGCAATAATTGCTAGAGCTGCATAATACCCCAGGTATGAAGGCTGCATCGATGTAGAGATACAGCAACGAGCTGTGGAATACTTCGAGTTGAGTAAGAAAGGTGCAGCTTTAATGGACATCTTATCTGAAATGCCAAAGTTCCCTGAGCGACAGGTATGCATGCAGGACTTGTTGACTTCGATTATTTATAGCTGCAGTGTTCTACATAATTGATGCATTGGTTCAATGCGACAGTCCTCCTTTTGCATCATATAGTGTATCTTTTAACTGTAAAGTATGGTATTGTCTTTATTTTATTATCATTTTTCATCAGTGATGTTAAGCCACAATATTCTCTTTACAATGTAGTCGTCACTGATAAAAAAAGCTGAGGATACTGAGACTGATACCGCTGACCAAAGTGCAATCAAGTTGCGTGCACAACAGCAAAACTCTAATGCTTTAGTAGTGACAGACCAACACCATGCTAATGGAACTCCACCAGTCAGCCAGTTAGGTCCAGTAAAAGTTCCAAGCATGAGCAATGTGGTAATTTGTCTCTCTGACCATTTAGTAGAAAATTGAGGATTTAATGTCTATGTTTTCAGTATTAGATGGTAATAAACTATTTATTTATGGCCAGGATTGTGACTCAGTGGATCAAAGGGAGGCTCAGTCAAATGGAACTTTGACCGTTGTGGATCCTCAACCCCCTTCAAGCGCTTCGCCTGATCTCTTGGGTGATCTTTTAAGTCCTCTGGCTATTGAGGGCCCTCAGCCTGCTGAGAACCAATCTAACCATAGTTTGAGTGCTGGTGTTGAAGGTGCTGCAATTGCGGAGGAGGCGCTAGCACTTGCACCTATTGAAGAACAGATGAACACCGTCCAGGTACTGCTTTCTTTAATGATTGTTAATATGCTATACCCTCTTTCTTTCATATTTATAACTCCTAATTTAGTGATATGAAGATGCTGCCATTTCTTTTTCAGTTTCTGGTTCATTTGATTCTTTTACCAAATTCAGGTCTTCAATTCATCATATTTTCCTATTCCTTGAAAGTTGTAAGAGATTTGTAGTTAATTTGCTGAAAGCTGCTGGGATAAGCTTTAAAAAGTGTTTGTCTAGTATCACTGGCACTTTCTCGCATGACCCTAAATACATTTTCATTACAATTTGCCCGTAGAAGCACTTCCATTTCATGCGCTGCAAAATTAGCTTACGTTGTCACCTTTGCAATTAAGGGAAAATTTTGCTGCACTAGAGATTTTTATTATGGTGCCTTCACCTGTTCAGAAACTCTCACTAATTCTTTTTTTGACCTGCTTTGAAATGTTTTTCCTTGAGCTGAGGATCTATCGGAAACGGCGCCTCTCTACCTCCCAAAGGTAGGGGTAAGGTCTGCATACACTCTACCCTCCCCAGACCTCACTTGTGATACTACACGGAGTATGTTGTTGTTGTTGTCACCTGTTCAGAAGTAAAATTATTTTGACAGTCTTACCTTTCCTGGTTGTAGCCAATAGGAAGCATTGCAGAAAGGTTTCATGCCTTGTGCTTTAAAGATAGTGGTGTACTATATGAGGATCCATACATTCAGGTAGATGAGCAATCCAGAGTCAATTGTTTCAGCTGTCATGTGATGAACTTCTATGCACTTAGTTCTTTTTGTTGGCACAATTCCAGATTGGCACAAAAGCAGATTGGCGGGCACATCATGGACAACTTGTCCTGTTCTTGGGAAATAAGAATACGGCTCCACTTGCTTCAGTGCAGGCTGTAATATTGTCTCCATCTCATTTGAGGACGGAACTATCATTAGTACCTGAGACTATTCCACCACGTGCGCAGGTCAGATAGTTCTTACTTGTCTAACCTATTTGATTGTCATTTCATCTTCTGATCTCCAATTAAATGATGTTCTGCAGGTTCAATGCCCACTTGAAGTTGTTAACCTACGTCCAAGTAGGGATGTCGCTGTTCTTGACTTCTCATATAAGTTCGGAACTCATTTGGTACTGATTCTTTATGAATGTTGTTTTTCAAATGGTTTGAGATAGAGGAGTAATAGCCTAGTTAAGGGCCCGCCACCTTCAATCATGAGATTGGGGCTTCAAGCCACCTAGGGAACAAAGTGAAAAATCCTCTCTCCTGGGTAGGGGTTTGGGGGCGGTTTGAGGTTGGAGTTCAATCTTTCATTGTTAAGTCCGTTTTTGTATGTTTTTAACTTGGCTGTGCATTTTACAGGTTAATGTCAAACTTCGCCTCCCTGCTGTCTTGAATAAGTTTTTCCAGCCTATCACAGTATCTGCAGAAGAATTTTTCCCACAATGGAGATCACTATCTGGGCCACCATTGAAGCTCCAAGAAGTGGTCTGTCCACTTTCTTTGTTGAACTTTTGCAATATACTTGCATATGAAAATGTTCTCTTAAGTGTGTATAATTAAGAACATCATAAATTACGAACGAATACCGAGATTGCCATCTCAACCTTACATGCGCATATCGATATCTGAAACACGACTTCAACTTATTTTTCTAATTTGACCAGGTTAGAGGTGTAAGACCAATGGCACTTCTTGAAATGGCAAACTTGTTCAATAGTTTCCAGTTGATTGTGTGTCCTGGACTTGTGAGTTTCTGATCTTTCATATATTTTGGTTTGTTACCTTCTGGATTGTGACCTTCATATTTCCTCATTATATTTCACTTCTTGATTCTTATTCAGGATCCAAATCCAAACAATTTGGTTGCTAGCACAACTTTCTATTCAGAGAGTACGCGAGCCATGTTGTGTTTGGTAAGTTAGTGATCTTGTGGTACCTGCTGCCTTGATGCTCTAAAATACCATAATTTTATTGGTTTGTAGATATAAAATATGACAAAGTGTCAGTTTATAGCAGGATAGGAGTTTGTATATCATACCGTATTTCTTTTTTTGGGGAATTTGCCTTCTACCTGGATCAAGTAGAGCAGTTTGTCCAAAAAGAACTTACATTTCAGTTGTCAGAGGTTTTCATTGGTTCATGTGAGAAGATGGAAATTGTGGTTTCTTGGAACAATATTTTCACCCAAAAATAAGTGAGGGACCCAAGATTACATATTCCCTCGTGCCAAACATACCAGTCATCTTTATGATATATCATTTAGTTTAAAATAGAAATGTTCTCTAGAAAGTTATTTAACATCTTTAGTTGTGATATTCAGGTAAGAATAGAAACGGATCCAGCTGATAGAACTCAACTGCGTATGACAGTTGCTTCTGGAGATCCTGCACTGACATTCGAGTATGAGCTGAATATGCTTTTTAATATTCTCTTCTTTGTGTTCATTGCTGACTTATCAATCACCTATGGAATCTCTTCTAACTATATGTAGGTTGAAGGAGTTCGTTAAGGAACAATTGGTTAGTATACCTACAGCTCCTCGGGCAGCTGCACCACCCGTACCTCCACAACCTCAGCCAACAAGTCCACCACCACCAGCATCAGATCCTGGAGCATTGCTTGCTGGTTTGCTATAAGTGGCTTTATATATGTTGAGAATTATATCCAGAGTCAGCGGTTGTAAAATTTGTTCATATTACAAGCTGAAACGTCCCCAAAAGACAAGATTGGCACCTAACAACACGATGCAAGGGCTGGCGGAAGCAAGGGTTGACATAGCACGTGATTGGAATTTCTGGGAAGGGTTCAGTTGAAATTTTGAGATTCTTTTGCACAAATATGTTGTGCTTTGTTGAGGTTTATAAGTTTAGATGATAGGGCCTGTTTTATTTTATTTATTTTTGGTTCCCTTTAAATTTTCATGTTCATTTAGTCTCAGGCTTTTACACCATCGATTTGTGTAGTGTCAATAGTGCAAGTCATTGTAAGTGCTAATTTGGTATGCTCCTCCCTATGTATTCTACAAGAATTATAATGAGGAAAAAAGAAGCATGTGGCATTGATTGTTTTTCTTTCCTTTATTTAATTGTTGAGAAAAATGTGTTGTGAATTTAAAAAAAATTGAAGCAGCCGTAGCACACAATTTATTTCAACAACATGGTATAATTCTATAAGTTTGGTGTGCACGTAGACTTTAGTTTTATCTTTACCCTTATCTTGTGGTATGTGGAGATCGAGAGGTTGTTTTAGATGGACCCTTAGCTGAAGTACACAATCCATTTCATATCCAGACAATAGTTTCTTATTCTATTTTGATTGAAGCAACGGCAGCATCTATCGTCTTCGTGCAAGTTCTAGTTAAAAAATATGCAATCGTTAAAAATTAGTGATCAATGTTGAATATGCAAACGAAACTACGCTAAGTAGGTGCCTCTTAGATTGTTCTTACGGGTATGAACAGTTTCAACCTATCATTAACCTCTAGATGTGAATATAAATTCATTTTTACAATTTACAATATATCCAAACTTTAATGAATTTTTTTTCCATCGAAACATTTGATAGACTAAATTGAGCTCCAAAGTTGTCTAGTAGAATCCATAGCAGAGAAATTTCAGTGATAATAGAGTTGAAGTGCCAAGATCCTTGGCAACGAATTTTCTAGTGTTAACTCTTTACGTCAGTGTACATAACTTAAACTCGAGTATTTACTAAAACCTTGCAACAATATATCAACAGTGTTCCTAGTCCCAATCAAGTAGTCTATCAACACATTTGGTTTCCTAACCTCAGTACTACTTATCCAGTCATTATACAGCCTTTGCCTAATTAGATTGTTCCCCCTTCAAAATCACAAGGTATAGCCTAAATCTGTCAACTCTATTCAGTGAAGTTTTAAAATGCAGATGATGAAAAAGAAATTCTAACTAATGTCGTCCTCCATTTTTTTTTTTTGAATAAGTAACATCTAATGGCCTCTTTATACAGTCAAGAATATCAGATAAGCCCAACAAAAAAGAGTTGCTTATCCGCCAAGGTTGGAGCAAATACCACTACCTCCTGCTAAATCAATTTCTACATGTATACTGCGCATGATTGCTTTCCTATAATCCAGCTATACTAATTCGAAAGGAAATACGAGACTTGCAGATTACGAAAGGTTTCAGTTCGGATGGGGAAATTTGCCAGGTTGCGAAATTGCAGCAGCCTCATCACTGAACCTTGAATGTGTAGACATGCTCCAGCTGTGCTTAGCAGAATAATTATCTGCTTGCATCATGAGTGACTTCGACTTCCTACTCTATTTGCGACAAAAGCAGCAATAGCACCTTGTATCAGCAAAAAGTCTGCACCGGAAACTGCATCAAGAATCTAACTATTCAGGCTGATGCACCTCTGGCTTCAAGCAGTAAGATCATAAAAGAATGATATAAGCATCGACTATCTCCAGTCCCTGCAGTGGCCACACCTCCAACCGGTTTCCCCAAACAACTCTTCAACCCAAGGTGAACAATGACTGTGGATCCATATTCCACACATTTGACAACAAAGATCAGGGCATGGTTCAGAATGGGAACACATCTTACAAGGGACACTGACAGCAGCAGAATCTATGCTAAGTGCATGCTCCTGCTGAAAGTAAGACATATCAGAAAGTCCATCCGATGGAAACCCCAATGATGTGTCAACGTTGTCTGTTAAATTAGCAGATCCATCAGGAGGGCCACAATCATCAGATGCAAGCAATTCATTGAAAGAGAAATAGGTCTGAGGTTCAAACTCCATGTCATCATACTGGAAATCATCATATTCAAACATCATGCCTTCCTCAAAACCATTTCTGGACGTATCCCATTCAACCTCAAGAGGTGTGGATAATTCAACATTTGTGGGGTTGTTGGCAAAAGGAGTGTCTGAATCCTTATCCATTCCTCCATTTCTTCTTACTGGCAGTTTAGTACCCCGTTCTACATTAGCTGGTATTTCTTCTGCAGAAATCATTATGTTTCCTCCAAAAAAATCAGCATTGGAAGGATTGCTTGCAAAAGAAGAGTCCAAATCATTCTCATTCTTAACATGCCTTCTCACAGGCAATTTTTTAGGGCCCAGCACAGACATGGTTGAAGCATTCCATTCACAATCAGCTTCCGGGAATTGCTCACTGAATTCTTCTGAGGTAGAAACAAGAAGAGAATTATCATCCTCTAGATATATGTTGTCCTCCATTGAAGGCAAGAATTGAGTAGACATCTCGTCATCCATATGTAGCTCTGAAATCATCCCAGAACCAAACTCCATATCTGAATTATCTATCTTTGAAACCTTTGTGCGCGTTCTCTTTTCTTCCAACTGTTTTCTACTTTCTGGATTCAAATAAGGACAGATAGGTATTCTAGTCCTACGGCATCTAGAACATTTGAACCCCATAACGTCATTAACTTTTGACTCTTCAAGTCCAACAGCATCAGCATGAAACCAATCTGCAAACTCACAATGCATCAATTATTGCTCTAAACCTAGAAAGAAATGTAATATATATTCAAGATTTAACAGGGTGAAAAGAATTCCTCCCAGAAACAAACTTACTTGAACAGGTTTCACAACGGATGTACATCAAATCAGGATCATATGGATTGTGGCAAAGGTGGCAAGTAGGTATGAGAGAATACCCGTCTGGATTGCCCTTCAGAAGTATGTTTCTGAATCTAAAATCAGTGCCAGTGTCTTCACTCTTCTTTTTCCAAATGACACCTAAGTTGCGCTTTGTTTTTGCTGTGGAGTTCGAGGAATTGCCATGCTTCATCACAGAAGAATGCTTCAAAGTGGCAATGGAGGCTGATGGACGATTAAAACTACCAACATTTACTCCTTTGTTGGCTGATATTGGCTTTGGAAAGTATTTTCCTTGCAGGAGTAAAGGACTTTTTGGAGATTCATCACTGCATTTAGCTTGAGAAAGGGCTCTATTTTGGTTACACTGTTTGCAAGTGTGTGTATCATCAACTGTTGAACTAACTGTACAGTGCTCATGACAGAGGCCTGCAAAAAGAGATAATATGGATAAACTTCCAGACCAACTAGCTAGACTGCATAACAACATGATAGTAACTGATACAAGAAATAGATGATATATTATAGTACCTTGGCATGTATTGCACTTGACCGCATTCCTGAGAAAGTGAGATCGCATAAATAAGTGAACATGAGAAAAAGCAGAAAAGAAATTTTGATAAATGCATTAAATGGATACCTGAATAGCACATCCGCTTGACATGAAGCACAACAATACTTATCATTGCCATCTCTCTTCTGTACTAGATAAGAGAAGATATCTTTACAAGGAGCCCTCGAGGGTTTTTTCTGCATAAATGCACTTGTAGGTTTGTTTGCTGAAGGCAGATCTTTTCCCATTTTTTCTTCATACTCTTTTATAAGATACAAAGGAATCCGCAACTCACAAAACCAATATTTTTCCTTTCCATCCTGTGTTTGCTCTACTTCTACAACACTCTTCATCACACGAGATGGGAGATGTTTCTGATTCCCAAAAGCAACACCATACCTAATCTCATTTTCAACAACTCTTTTGTCGCATATGTAAGCATTTCTGAAAGCTGAAGCTTCTGTTTCTGGACCTTTCCCATCTTGGATGCTCTGTTCGGGACGAACAAGGTCACTCCATCTCACGTGCATGTCTAGATACCTCACCTGTAAGGGAAAAGAACAACTTTTTCACTAAGATCAAACATCAGAAGAAACACTTGATCAGACGCAGCAAAAGCTTGTCACAAAAAGGAGCTTAAATCTTTATCAATATATCTCAATCACCTGAAGCGCAAGCTGTGATGTCGTCTTACACATATCAACTGCAGCCCGCCAAATAAGCTGCCTATTTCTTTTGGCAGTCTCAGACCCTTCAGCATAATAAATACCAGGTATCTTTCTTACACCACCTGCAAGAGAATAAGCTGTTAATGAAATCTCATGGCATTTATTTTGTATTCCACTGAAATTATGGTAAGACATGATGTAATATTCCTTCTTTTCGACAAGTGAAAAATTGAAGATTTGCAGTACAAAAAAGGTAATGGGGGTATCTCAAAGACACCTTGAAGTGCAGCTTTCTTCACCATCCTTCGGGGTAGAGTCCCTTTCTGGAATATAAACTTAGAAATCAAGCCACCTCTCCACCAAGTGAAGTCAGTTGGTATATCCTGGCTCTCATCAGCAGTGGCTTCAACAATAGCAATCATTGGTTTCCTACCACGTCTCCCTGGTTTACGCTTTTGAGTTGATCCAGCAGCACCAGCAGCTGAAGGAGTGATAGAAAACTCAGATGGTCCACCGTCAACAAGCTTTGTCCAATCCATAGAAAATGCAACTAGGCGGATATTCTCCTCGAACTACAAACACAAATCCATACACTACATTCATCAGCACAAAGAACATAACATTCTATAGATAAAAGCATATATAGGAAGTAACAGATGTCAATTGTTAGGGCATATAACAAAGTATCTGTTTTTTGATTATTCTAATAGCACAATGCAGTTAAATGAAAAGTTCCCAAATTAAGCCACAAATGGATAGCCCTTCCAAATTCTATAGCAGCCTATAAATTGCAAAATTCTGTTGGAATTCAAATAATGTGGCAACTAAGAAATCAAGGCAACAACTTAAGCAAAATGGAATTTTCCCTTGGTTTCTGGATTTCATACTTCAGACCAAGATTGATAACCACAAACATGATCAAAGCACAGATCCTAAGCACTTAGTCCACTTGCAGCAGAAAGAACACTCACTAAATGAACCAACGGGACAAAAAAAAAAAATTGATGACAAGGGAAAACTCACGCTCCTATGCAATAGCTCGCAAACCACATAGGAGAGTTAACCCGCACTAGGCAAGCCCGGTCCGACGAGCTCGACCCAGAAGGCAAACCCCTTGCTTTCGCTGGCAAGGGGTTTCGAACTTGAGACCTCCAACATGGAAGTCCCAAGCCCAAACCACTGGGCCACCCCGAAGGGTAACAACGGGACAAAAATTACATGTGCAGATATCATGTATATCCTGCATCACATTACTCGAAAGCTGTTCACTGCTGCTCCCTGATGGCAATAACTCCACATCCCCTTTTCTCTTTGCCATGCAAACCTTTCATTATTTTACCAAAGTTACATTTGGCTTAAAAGACAAAAGGCAAAATAAGATAAATTGGTTTCTTCAGTAATCCTCCACCAACTCTTATGGCTTTTAACCTCCCCTCCTAATCCAACGGCTTAGTAAATTTGTTGTATGTTCAGACATGATCCACCTAGTGTTTGTGAGGCTAAGAAAAATTTCCCATAACTAAGCAATGAATTGTTTGTCTCCCTGAGTTGTTACAAAGAAAGCAACTAGACACCAATTGCATTCCTTTCCTATGTAGCACTACATGAGTAAGAGAAACCCTCTAAACACCATCCATGTAAAACACTTCACTGTCGTAGGTGTTAAGCTTTTCTAAATGAAGTTCCATTGGTATAGTGGCCTCCCAGAGATCATACATTTCTCTTTTGAATGCACTATTAACTATGAGACATCCATCCTTCATATGCTTCCAAAAAAATCTCTGGTTTTGTTGTGATACGATTGACACCATCTAGTTTCCCAAGTAATGTTGTCACCCTCTCCACTTTCAATCATTCAGAAATCTCCGGAATGAAAGGTCCCACCACTGGATTGTCCAACACCCACACTCTCATGCCTTTTTTGGAGAAAGACACACTCTTGTCTTAGGATTGTTGCATATAGTAAATCAGAGAATGGTTCTTATATTCACTAAGAGGAGCTTGATCAACCCATCCTTCTTTTCAGAACCGAATCTTACTACCATTACCTACCTTGAGTTTTTGTGCTCCCAGCAGATGCCACAAGGCCCCTGATAGATTTCCACGCTCCAGCTCCAAAGGGTTCTGTGATTGTTTTAGTACACTACGAGCTTGTCTCACAAAACTTTACCTTAATTACCTCCTTCCAAAGGGCATGTTCCTCATCATTGTATCTCCAAAACCACTTCATCAATAAGCTATTATTCTGTAGCCTTAGATTTCTTATTCCCAGTCCACCCTTTTTTTTGCCAAGTAATATTATTTCCCAGTTTAACAAGCAGTATCCCTTCCCTTCTTTGCAGTCTCGCCATATAAACTCCTCCTCAACTTATCCAGCTTCTTTACAACTTTGGAAGGGACGGGGACATCACATATGCGAGGAGAGAGTCTAAAACAGAGTTTATTAGGGATAAGTCATCCCCCAAGTGACAAATATTGAGCCTTCCACCTAGCTAGTTTTTATCTCTGTTTTTTCCACTATGTCATCCCAAATCTCCACTGCCTTGTGCTTGCTTCCCAATGGCATGCCAAGGTAAGTTGTTGCCTTGTTGGTATATCCTCCACTCTGCACCCTAGAGTATATTTGCCAATTCTTGAATTTGAGGGACCTCCTTGATGAGAAAAAGATTGTTTTCCCCGTTCACCCTCAAACCTGGTGATGCTTCAATAACTAGCAGCAGCATTCTGATGTAGCAAATATATTACTTATAAAATAGTGTCTAGAAATGTCGTGCAACTGGACAATGCAAAAAGAGATGGTTGGCATTTTTCCCTTCACTATTGCACATAAAACATCTGCTACATAATGACATTCCTTTTCTCTTTAATTTGCTTTTAGTTAGATATGCATTATGAGTGATCAGCCACATAAACAGCATACCTTTGTAAGGTATCTTGATGCTTCCCTGACCAGGCCTCTGGCTATTAATTGCCTTATAGCATTAATCAACATAGACTGGTCATTCTTTTGCCTAATCCAGATAATGTTGTCAGGTATCACATCATTTAAGACCACCTTGTCTAAACCAGTCAATAAGAGAGTCATTCAAGGAATCTCTTAATCAAAACAATTTCTTATAAGGCTTATACCTCACTTCGTTCCACTCCAACATCTATCATGAAGGTCCTAATATTTTATCATCAAAGTTGTGTTTCCAATCCAAGTGTCTTGCCAAAACCTTGTAGGTCTGCCATTTCCGACCTCGATCTTTATGGTTGTTCCAAAATCTTGTTATAAGCTGCAAATGTGTTTCCTTATGTCTACCTGTGTTTGAAGTATGGAAAGGGCTAGCGATCCCTGGGTTTTGTTCTCTATATTTTTCAGAGATCAACATTCTCCATTAGTTCTGTTGCTTCTTCGCCATATCTCCACGACCACTTCATTAGCGATCTACAACTATGTGTTGCACCCAAGGATGTGGCCTAGTGGTCAATGAAGTGGTTTAGAGCCATGAGGTCTCAGGTTCAACTCCCAATGGAGACAAAAACACTAGGTGATTCTTCTCATTTGTCCTAGCCTTGGTGGACAGAGTTGCTTGGTACCTATTGTTGGTAGGAGGTGCCATGTATCTCGTGGAATTAGTCAAGGTACGCGAAAGCTGGCACAGACACCATGGTCATCCAGAAAAAAACTATATTTTCTCAATTTTTTATGTCAAACAGAGACCTCCACTTCTTTTATCTTTCAAAACCATGTTCCACTTAACCAAGTAAATATCCTTCCTTTTCTTGTTGCCGTCACACAAAAATTTCTTCCTTGTTCTATGGAGGTTTTTCGTCACAGTAACTGGTATTTAAATTAAAGACCTCACTGTTGATAAGAATCCCTCTGCCTCCCAAGGATAAGTAATGTATTTTCCACATAACATCTTTCTTTTAACATTTCTTCAATCTTTCGCCACCTGTTTTTCCTTGAATCTAGACCCTAATAAAAGGTATTTTCTAAGGAGCTCATCGGTCTGACAATCTAACACATTACCAAGTCTGTAAATCTAGCACCTCGTTAACAACAAACATGAGTCTTTTTCTCTAGTTAATCTTCAAACCATCCACAACTTTAGGAAGTAAAAGAATCAATCATAGATAACTCAAATGTGACTTCTCTGCTCCACATAACATGAGAGTATTTTTTCCTGCATATTGAATGTGAGAGACTTCCACCCAGAATAGACATATGCTTAAGCGCGAAACCCCTTAATCAACGGTAAAGACAACCCTTATATAGTATCAAACTAAGACCATCATGATCTTCCATAACCAGGTTGTTTTTTGTTGTTATCTGTTATTTCTGGACTGTTTTTCCTCGATCCGAGCTGAGGGTCTATCGGAAACAGCCTCTCTACCTCTAAGGTAGGGGAAAGGTTTGTCTACACTCTACCCTCCCTAAACCTCACACTGTGGGACTACACTAGGTATGTTGTTGTATTTATTATTACAAAAAAAAAACGTAGAGCTACAACATTTACTCCACCTAATTCATTTGTTGTCGAACCCCATACCTTTCACCAAACTAAGAAAGTATGACCAACTGACATGATCAAAAGCCTAAAGCCTACTCTAATGTACAACTTGCATACAATCCCCGCCTCCTCTTGTCTCATTCTGCTTTCTAGGCATTCATTTGCAATGAGTACTGTATCCAGTATTTGACTGCCTTTAATAAAAGTCATTTGTGTGTCAGCCACCAGAACATCGACCACCCTCTTTAACCTTTTTGTCAACATTTTGAAACACCTCATAGAAGCTCCCTACTAAGTTTAAATTAAGAAATTTTACTGATATATGTATTGAATGAGGAGAAAAAAGCATGGAATATGGATGAAGATAGCTCTATTATCGTGTATTTCAAAGTAAAAGAAAGATCTATTAATCACATAAGAAAGAAATTTTTAAAAAGAAAGTCCTTGAGAATAAGGGAGAACTTCCTAGGCCTAGTTTTCATGTTTTTATATCTCATCTGGTGGGATAATCCCCTATGTAGAATAGTATAAGAAATCAGTTACTTCATCAAAAAAAAAAAATCCCCTATGAAGAATTCTCTCACAAGTTTCCCTAATACTTCCATGGCAAATATACGACATGATCTCAGCTGGTTTATACAGCTCAACATAGACCTCGACCAGGAACTTAATGAATACATGAACTTGATGTCTCTTCTGAACGAGGCACCACCACTGTGTACCCAAATTGATTATTGACTACTTTTTTCGGAATCCTAATTTCAGTAATTTTTCTTTTGGGAGCTGCCACTCCTCTTTGACAGGCTACACCTTTTCCTAAAATGTGATGTTACTATCTCCAGATAGAGGCATTTCACTAAACACTAGATGCTCCCTTCCTAAAGTAGATGTGGAGGATATCAACAATCTTTTCCTAAAATGTAATGTTACATGTGTAATTTGGCTTTTTTTTCTTTTATTCCCAGGGCATCAAATGAGCTTTGAGCTCCCTGGATTTCCTCCTCACTAGGCTAAAGACAGACATGGCAAAATCTTCCCACAAAAGAACACTATCCCTGTTGTTATATAGTGGGGTCATGTGAAAGGAAAGATATTCTAGAGTCTTCAAAGAAGGGTCAATATTGTGAACCTTAAACATAAATATATATTTCATATGATGAAGAATACGGATGTACATTTTTGTTACCAATGTTATAGAGTCGGTGGTCAAGACATACTTTTCTTAGCTCTGTATATTATCTACAATGTTCTCTTTATGAACGAACTTACTCCGACATTTTGCTGGAAACATCAATAAAATATTCATATTACCTACCAAAAAAAAGTGTACATTTCTAAAGAAATATCCATACAATCGGAAAAAAAAATGTGATTGACAAAAACTATAAATGTGTAGGCTTTTTAACTTGAGATCCGTAACTTATTTAATACATAGTTATGCTACATCAATTATCGGCCATTTTCAGATTCAATTATAAGTTCAACTTCAGTTAAATGAATTACGCTACCAAGTAACCCCTAATACTACTAGCATAAAGTACTATTCAATGCTCAAAAACAATAAACAAAATACAATTCTTATAAACTAGTATGGTGAATCAAGAAGTGGCAACAAACATTTGAAGAGAAACAATGGGAAAGAAAGTGGACATTACGCTAGCTAACATTAACATATACAAAATTCTGCAAAAGACTTACTTCGAGCAAAAGAGACTTTATCAGACTGCAACTAGAAGCTTGTTCTGCTTGTTTACACCATTGCTTTCTAAAAGCTGCACTCTGAAAAGGGCCACCTATCAGACCAGTTAAGCTCTCCTCCATCAATATAATATATGTGGTAATACCAGGAAGACTTCCCTCACCACCCTTTGCAGAACGTAGACCACTAAGTATCTTCACAGCCCCCTTAATGGCATTTGATGCTGCAGCATTTAACAAGCACCCTCTCTTACTAGCCACAATAGCCTTACAACTAAGACACCAACTACATCTTTCCCTTGGTACTTCCACGAGTTTCTTTTCTGTATTCGGCCAAAAAAAACGCACTGCTACTGATGAGAAAGCTTTAGCTTGAAGCAGAAAACTTGCAGATATTTGTTTACGCCTATTGTCTGAAACACGAGTCTCAGATCCCTGATTTTCTTCAGAAGAAAGGATAGCTAGACTAGCAGCAGCAGATGCCGCAAATTCTCCATGCAGGTAACTATTTATATATCCTTGAGGTTTGAAAGATGAACCCATGTATAAGCAACCTCTTCCATGGGACACCTTGACACCAGCATAAGTACCATTAATTTGTTCCGAGTAGTTACTGTGGCTTGAAGCATGTATAGCAGTCTTTACCAAATTTGGGCCATCTTGTTCAGTCCACTCAGAAGGAATAAGTTGCTGGTCAGCTGAACCAGTACATGCAATGGATTTCACTTGACTTTGATCAGATGGAAACGAATCCATAGGTGTGTTACTCTGTCTTGCTATAGAATCAATATTTGCCAGACAGAGACCATCAGGTCGGGAAACTGCACCGAGATTCTCATTCTGCATAGGTTCCATCAGGAAGTTGCCTAGAAGAGCATTTCCTGGACCATATCCAGTGACACAACTTGCAGTATTCTCCACCCCAGGACTTTGTAATGACGTAAGGCAACCACCTGTTGTGCCTTCTCCTTGCCTCCTAATTTCAGAAAGGTCACCATTGGGGAATATGATATTGACTGGAAGTTTCCAGTACTGAATAATTCCTTTGCATATTTCCAAATATAAGGAATAATGGTGCACATTGGCATTGAGCGCATGTAGGACCTTGGGTATGTCTTTGTCATAGTAGTATCTGACATTACAATCTGACCCAGCCAAAGCCTTCAACCTATAATAGATGATTAAAAATTACATTAAAAAAGAGAGCCAGAGGTAGATTTCAGCATGAACTACTTAAGATTAAGGGATTTATGTATCTCCACAAAGAATATCCCATAATCAAATACTGCAACCTAACAGAGTCAATAAATATAGAAGTTAAGAGACGTACACAAGTAGATGATTGCAAGTACCCATAAAGACTTGTCCATAGGAATCAACACCAAACACCTCTGATCCTTTCAGAGTTGTTCCCCTTGTAATTTTGGGCTCAAACTCATTGACTGTGCACTCGGGGCAATACCATGCTCCTTCTGGTATATACATCTTGCAAACACCAATGCACCTACCATGGTAAGATGATGGACAGCCATCACAGCAAAGTAATGTTCCATCCATACCGCAGAGACGGCACTCATCACCATTACCATCTTGATCAACATCACGAATGGAATCTTGTCCACTAACTTTGGGACCCAAAGAAATAGTATTAGAAGAGACATTTGTTTCATTGTTTTCTTTACTAAGCTTGATGGCTTCTTGGTCCTTGCAAGCAGAAGTTTTAGAGTACCGTGGATGCACTCTGCGTGGTCCAATAACTGGGGCAAAAACTGTACCGCCATCTGAATCAATTCCTACCTCTGATTCCTCGCGCATGTCAATTTCTTCTCTTAGCTCTTCAGAATCTAGGACACTGTCGCACAAGATCTGCAGTACTATGAGTTTCCTGCCAGCATACAATGAGTAATATTCCTTCTCCAAAGTATGGGGATAAAAACCTTTCCAACCATGTTCATCCGTGTATCCCATTCCCGTTAAATAGTGAACTAGATAAGCAGCCCAAGTCATTGTATCAAGCAAGCTCCAATCAATGTTCCTACGAGCAGGCAGCAATAGTTAAGCTCCCAAAATGTACACTACTAAATTGTATAATTATATAGAAACCTAAATAAGAAATCCTTGAAGCACAACTGCACTGGCTCTTGCTTATGCTGAAATAAATACATTAATTATGCATTTCAAGATCTCCTCCATGAAAAATACAGTGACGGGGAATAGTCAACAAAAGTGAATAACTGCTACTGCTTGCAAAAATAATACATAATCATCAGAAAAAATATTCAAGGGCAGAACAAATTGCAGTGGTTGGGGAACAGTAAAGGGACTTTTAAAGTAATTGCAGCATATAGGAAGTTGAACCACCCACTCAATGAAGGCACCCAAATGGCCCTGGAAACACATCTGGATTCTGGAAGGCCAAGATCCCACACAAAGTGGCCTGTTTTGTGTGGTTACTGGCAAAGGAAGCTGCGATGACAGAGGAGAATTTGATGAAGACGGGGATACCACTATGCTCTAGATGCATTTTTGTGGGGAACCTGAAGAGACACTCAATCACTTGTTCATCCAGTGCAAGGCCACTGTCTCTATTATTGATGTTTAAGACTCATTACAGGGATAGGACAGTGCCTTTAGAGTTCATTATGTAAATATGATTTTCAGTACAAACTACCACCCATGTACTGATTTACAGAAATAGAAACAGTTACCAATCTCAAAAAATAAAATATTCAAGCACATCCCAAACATACAAACAATGTCATACCACAATTAATTAAGACAACTAAACTGTCAGGAAAGTATGTCATTCAATGCCTGAATACAGGCAAAGTCAAACTGCATGAGGACATACTGTAATGGAACTTCATGTCATAAACCATCATTTGTATTCTTCTTCTGACAAGTTATCTAGCTTTTAGTCTATTTTACTGTGTCATAATCAAGGCATTCTTCAAGTTCAGTGATGTATTTTTTGGAAGGACAGCATGACAGGAAGCACCTCCCAAAGGATTCACAACCAAAACAACATTAAAGTAAAACTGACTAGGACTAGATCCAACAGTTTTTTCGAAAAATATCCTAAATGAAATAGGCAAATATACTCACCTTAGGCATTTTGATGCAAACTCAGAACCATCAGATGACAGCTTCTCAAGGTGACGCCTCAAAACACGCATTAGAGCAACATGAACAGAGTCCAGCAATGAGTTTGGAACAGAACAGTTGAGTGCACCCACAAAGTCATCAAGTCCAAAGGGACTCAGAAACAATGTGGTACTAAATGTCCGTAAAAAGTTATAAATGGACAAAAGGTGTGGTACATACTCCTCTGGAATACCAATATTGCCAGAAGATGGAGGCAGTTCAGGTGCAGGAACGAGAGGCTTTTCCACCTCTGAACTTAAATCCTGCTCCTCGTCATCTTCAGAAAAATCGCTCAGTGAATCAGCATCCATATCTACTTGCATCTTCTCAAGTTTAACAGGACAATCATTCCTCAAGTCACTCGAAACTGGCACTTCTACAATCCTGTCAACTACAGCACTTACCGGCTCAGCCTCAGTCTCAACCTGAACAGCAACATCCTTTACCTCCCTACCTACCACCATTTCATTCAACTTTTTCTTCCTATCCAACCATTCACCAACCAACTCATCCTCTTCAACCAAAACCTCTTTCAATTCACCCGTATCCAAATCTTCACAATCACCATCATCATAATCAACCCTATACAACCCCGAATCATAAAACATAATCTTCCCCAAAAACAACCCATTTCCCTCAAATTCCTTCCTCACATACCTACCCACCAATGATTTAGGCTTCAATCCAACAGCCCTTTTCTTCCCATCCTGATCAACCTCCACATTTGTAACATCCTTTCTTCTCCTTTTCCTCCCTCTCCGTTCTGATCTCACCACACCATCCTCCATTCCACAAACCCAACTCAAATTCCAATCCAATTCACACCATAAACCAAAAAAATCCAGCAAAATCAAAATCTGGGGTTCCTTCCCCTCACTCAACAATCGCACTTCCCCAACAAAATCCACTCAAATTTTAGCCTTTTATAAATTCTTCCTTCAGATCGCAAAAAAAACAAACAAAAAATCAGCAAAATCTTACCATTTTATACAAATCTAAAACTACCCTTCACAGAAAAACGAAAGTTCAACAAACATAAACACACAAACACCATATAAAACACATAAAAATCTTACCTTTTTAAGAAAAAACCGCAAGCACCGCCATCGAAAAGCCAAATGGGATAATGAAAATGTATAGATAAGAGAAAGGGGAAAAGGGGTTATAGCCCTAAAATACCAAAAGGCAAAATCAAGATTCTTCAGTAGCCAAAGTTTAATGGTGTGGGCTTTCTGGATATTATTTTCATTACCCAAAGCATAACTCAGTGAGTCGATAATTCAAAAAATTAGTCATTTCAATGTTTTGATTGTTTTATGAGGAAAATATTTTCCACTAACTAGTTATTTTTCGTTATAATTATCATGATATTGGACGATAGTTATTTTAGAAAAATAAATCATTTAAATATTTGATTGTTTTACGAGGAAAATAATTTTCACCGAATTGGGAGGGAAATGATTTCCCTTGCTTTCTCGGTGACAGTTATTTTCCATTATGACTATCACAGTTCTAGCGATAGTTATTTTTCGTTACAATTATGATAACGTTCGACTATGTATAACGGCTCCAACCAGCATTTAAAAATTAATACTTTTTTGGTAATTATTTTTTTTATATAAGTGATATTTGATTTATTAATGTTATTATCGATCATTAATAAATAAGTTACTACAGATAATTATCATGAATCAAATCGTATCTCTTACATTATCTGGCTCTATATAATTCAAATTGACATTTTTTATATACTTGTTTTAATTAAAAAATATGTCCATCATTTGGTTGAGCGAAATAAAAATTTTAATCGTTAAATTGTGTGTGTATTTTTTAAATATGAAAAAATAAATACACGTCGATATCTTATACCGTAAATTGTAATTCTTTCTAATGAGTATCATTCTTGAGTAATGTAAAAGTTGTAGTTGTGACGATTCTTTAAAATATTCAAATTCAAACATAATTAAAAAAATTATAATTCGCGACTTTAAAAGGTATCATAGTAATTCTCAATTGTATAAAAGACATTCAAATAACTTACACAATTATATTGTAGTATTAGTAATAGCATATATTCAATCATCAAAAACCTTACTAAATATATGTAAATTCTCGAAAGATTAACTTTTATTTCGTAGATACTGATGTATACATAGCTAATACATGGCATGATTATGTAAATATTTTGTATATCGTTAAACTTCACACAAAAAAATATAATAAACAATAATGACTTAATATTTTCAGAAAAAATAATTATCATTCATAAAAATTCTAATAATACATGTCGAAATACAATTGTCAACAACTGTATATATTTGCCTATATTGATTACAGTGGGAACCGTTGAAATTCTTTCACCCTTAATCAGAAATCTCAAATTCAAATCTCTATACATATATACTTTATAACGCAATGAATCTAAATATAATCGACTTCGATATAAATTCCTGACACGAAAAACGAAATTTAAGTAATAAAAAGGGGGGTGGGGTGGGGGAACAAAAAGGGGGGGGGGAAACTAATAACCATATAGTGAGTCAACTCTGTCTCATTTTAATTTTCATTTAACTTTTTTTTTTAAGCTCTCAATTATACCTACCAAATAACAGGAAACTTATTGGCGGGAAGAAAATGATTTAATACTTTTGTGTTACCCGCCAAACATCTTTGTAACTTTTAAAAAAAAAAGATACCCTAAAATATTTTGCAAACAATTTATATTCTTTTGGAATTTTACACTGATTGTCATATTTTATTAATTGAGTATTAGTATGTCCTATGCTAAGTAACAATTACTACTCAATTAAAATATGTTTTCTTAAAGGTAAATTTGATTTAGATATTTAAATTAAAATTTATTTTAATTATAATACATGATAAAGTGTTTATATTATCTTGTGATTATTGGTTAACTCGACTATTTAATCGACGATTCAAAATACGCGTGAGATTTTTTTTTAATGTGTTCAACCAAAAAATTTCATTTGGACCCTTGAACACATCATAAGTGTTCTTTTTAGACATAGGGTGTCGATGGATTAAGTCATTAAAATATTACAGGTATATCTTATTTATTTTTATTAAGATTAAAATGTTTGAATTAGTAATCACTTGAATCTTAAAATATGAATTAACATTTAGATGTATGAAAAAAAAAACATTTGAATATAAATATATATTAGGATTTAGATATTAAATAATAAGAATGGTGATTGATTTTTTTAATATTTAAATATATAAAAATTGTCTTTATTTGGAACTTAATAAACATAAAATTCAACAAAATACGTAATTAATCTAATACCATATATATGGCAATTGATGGTGGCGATGATCGATGATTGAAGATGGTGGTTATGAATGCCAATTGGGAATGATATTGGCTAGTAAAGGTGTTGTGGGTAGTAATTAGTAGTGATGGTAACAAGCAATAGTGGGTAATGGTGATACGTAGTTGGTAGTGACGATTGAAGTTGTGATAAATGGGTGAAAATCAATGGTAGGATGAATGACGATGGTTGACAATATATCATAACCATTGATGATTGTGTTTGTTGTCACTAATCAAACATTGTTATGGTAATGGTATTGGTGATAATGATTGCAAATGATAGTTAGTGATTGTGATAACTAGTTATAATGATTGATATCGATGGTGATCGATAATAATAGTTATGAATGGCAATGACTCTTAATGACGATGTCGATAACAATAGTTGATAATTGGAGGTGAAATGAAGTGGTGAATTGAAATGTTTGTTTAACATTAAGACCTTCATTGATTTAAATGAGTGAAAATCTTCATATGATCTCTAAATAACTTGTTTTTCCTTACCCCCTCCCCCTCCCTTATGAACTTATACCCGTATTTTTATTTTTTTATAATTTGAATCCACAAACTTGGAGATTGAAGGTGAAATATATCTCTATTATTTGAATAGCTCGCTCTTATCTAATAGCTTGTTTGGATAGTTGTTATATAATGTTTGTCTTAAATGCAATTTTTGTCTTAATTGTAAAAAATGTGATTTACATAATAATTTATTGAGTAAATTTTAGGAATAACAAACATAAAAATCATATTTGCGCTTTATAGATACAATTTTATTCTTTGTGCTCCATATCAAACATAGTTTGCTATAGAGCATCTGATTTTTATAAATTGGGCGTTTGTGTTTATGAAAATTGTGTTTGTATATGTATATGTTCTTTGTGTTAGGCTAGAGTGGCGAGCGAGTTTAGGAGAGAGACGACGGTTAGATAATTGTATATATGTAACTACTATGTATATATATCAATGATTGTGTTTGTATATCCACATAAAATTTGAATTTGAATACAATTGAATCGAGTTAAAACATTTGTATTTGTATATCAAATCTCTCTCTCGCTTTATACAAACACAAATTATACATTGTATTTGTATAATTTGTGTTTTTATAAATAAAGAGAGAGAAAGGCAAAAGAGAACTGGACATGGAAAGATATATATTATTATAATTATAAGTGTATAGGACGGAGATATATATATTTGTATATACAACATTTCTCGCTTTATACAAACACAAACACAATTTATATATTTGTGTTTGTATAAAGTGAGAGAGGCGAGGGAGATAACTGAGAGTGGCGAGCGAGATTCAGGGGAGAGGGCGAATGACAATGTGTTTGCTGCAAATTGGAATTAAATGAAATTGTAGCTATAACATTTATTTTGAATTAATAGTTTACTATAATGCACAAATTTCCCTAATTACCATATATCCAACATTTTCTTGTAATAATTATACTTGAAATATGTATATTTTTTTACAATATTGAAGTTTATTTTATAAATTATTAATTTATGACATTATAAAACAACATAAAAAAATAAATAAAAAAATCAGTGACCTTCTATAGATATATTGGTCATATACATGTATCATGTGATGCAAAATTATATACATGCTAACAAATTTAGTGTTATGAACCAAGGTCGGCCTAATGTAGATACTAATGTCATACAAGTTGTTATTGGGCTGACAAGAGCCGAGAACGAGCAATAGGGTCAAGTTAATTTGGGATTCGGGTTGAGTAGTGGGCATGAAACGGTTCCATCAAAAAGGATAGTGATATGTAATTTAGGAATTATGCAAATTGTTGAGAAAAATGTCTAGTCCTCTCATCCCTTTTCTTTGAGTCTATGTTTCTAGTTCTCTTGTTAGTTCTGTTTTCCGTTGTAATTTCGAGTTTAGTGATTATAATATTTGAATGTACCTATTATGAAATTGGAGTTGTTACATTTAGAATTTCCAATGATGAAGTTGATAGCAACTATATTTTGACGAATGAATCAAATTAAAGAAAACAAATAAATATGTATAACATAATATACGCATCAGTTAAATCTCCAAAAAAAATATTATTTACATACTTGAATAATAGTCTATTTTAATCAAATAGATAAACATATAACATATCGTTTCTATTAAATATTTTTTATTCATATTCTAACAATATTTTTGTGAGTGTTTATAATAGTTCATTATGTAGATACGCTAATCAATAAAATATATCACTTTTTTTAAAATTATACACATCAATATCATTTGAAACATGAATAAAGTTTTATGACTTAGTCCTTTTAAGTTGTCTCATATTAATAGTCCACTTGTCTTTTACACACTCCTTAAGAAATCATAATTAAAAAGATAAATTTTATTAATTTATCCCAAAATTTACCAATTTGTTTACATTTTCAAAAAAGAACTTTACAAATTTGTGACAACTACTTTTAGTAATATGAATAAGTAACTAACTAATATAAGACAGAATATGCATAAAGATTAATGCATATAATCAAATGAAGTAGCATATTTTTAGTGATCCACATGAAAATACATATAAAAGTTCTTTTGAAATACTTTATCATATATTCAATTGGTCGAAAGTAGGAACATAACTCCAATAAGAAATGGAAAAACTATCGAATTACACTACTTTACTTTACCTATTATTCCTTTTTCCCTACTATTTAATAAAAATACGAAATTCCCTTCTTTTCCCCCAAAATTGACTCTCCCGGATACATTATTTCTTCAGCAAAGTAAATCCACGTCTCCAATTCCTAAAATCTCGCCTTCAATCTCTCTATATTATCAAATCAGTTATCTAATTCAAATCAATTTGAATTTCAAACGATTTCCAACTCTTTTCAACCACCTGTAAAGTTCAAAACATGTACTATCATCTTCTTCATTTTTATTTTTTTTGTGTGTGTTTAATCGTTTTTGGCTCTTGCATTATGGATCCTCCATCTTTTAGTTTTGGAGTTACATAAATAGTATCACCGAACAATAATTCCATATTTGATTAAGAAGATTCCAACTAGGCAGAACTGAGATCTAAGAGGTTGCATGAACCGGCAATAATGGTAAATCGAAAATCTAAGAAGTCAAATCAAAAAAGGAAGTACATGCATCATCTAAAACAAAGGATGCAAAAACTCCAAAGAAAAGGGGTAGAAAGGTTGCCCCTCCTATATCTCGACCCACACTATCAATGGTGTGCAATTTTTTTGTAATTTTTTTTCGATATCGATTTTTGAACTCTATGTATTCCCCTGTTTTTATTTTGATTTTAGTTTGATATATTATTGATAAATAATTTTGTATTCATTATATTGTTTGAAATCTGCACTTGGTACCCAGAAATAGTAATTTTGGTATATTTTTGTTGTTATATTATTGTTAATGTATCAAAAGTTAAAGGTCAATTTATACGATTGAATGCTATTATGATATAGGTATCAAATATAGGTATCGAGTATAACTTTTTAATTTCTACACATATACCAAGTTGTTGGTCAAATTTTTGGGACGATATATGTATCTACACATTTCATTCAATTTATATTGTATCTTCTTCATGTTTGCAGTGACAACGGAACATATGTAGATGCATTTGCTGAATTTCTGAGTGATGAAATCAAAATCTCATCAATTCCTTTTTGAAGTGACTATCTTCGCACAATATATGCGGCACCGTTATGGAAATATGGTACCGACAAGGCTAAGGCGGGATACGTTAGCGAGAATGATGATCCTACAAGGCCAAAGAGTGACTTCTTTCCATCAGCAGATGATGAAATGATTAATGTAGATTAATAGTTTATTTACTGACTGACAATCAAGTGTTGAAGTTTTGTTGTTTTGAAGATTAATTGTTTTGTAGTATTCCTCATCAAGTTAACATGATACTTCTAAGTAATACATACTTCTAAATTTAAAGAATGTTTATGTCCATAATTTTTTATGTTGCCTTTAATTTTGTTTTCATTACAGTTTAATACATTCTTACAGTTTAATAATTTAAAATTTGAAGAATGTTTATGTCCACAATTTTTTATGTTGCTTTTAATTCTGTTTTCATTACAGTTTATTACTATAAATAATATACACATATGTACAACTTATAATATCTTGTAAGATGCTACAAAATTTTCACAAAATTATTATGTACTTGATACACCATTGCCTTCATAAATGACAAAATTGTATTATTCACAACACATGGTATAAATTATCGATTCGAAGATTGATACAACTCACAAAAGCTGATACTATATCAGTAATAGATACAAAATATACAAAAAATATAATGTATATGATACATGGTTGATTAAAACTATTCTAACTGTATATTTTGAACTATATCTGATACTATATTCTTTTCACTTGATACAAATAGGTAAACTTGATACTTTGAATATTTAGAATAGTTTTACATGTTGTATATTATAACTTTTGTACACATCACAACAATTTGTATTATTTTAATATATCACACCAAAGTTATAAAAATATTAAGTATCAAATACACAAAATTGCTATCAAATTTACTTATCTAATATCTTAGAAGTAATAAATAAATAACTACAGGTAATACCATTTTAAAGCTGATACAAGAAATATATTATATACACGATATATAACTGCTTCAAATATCTCAACTTTGTATTTTAAACAATAACTGATACTATATTATTTGCAGTTGATACAAATAGTTCATATTGATACTTTTAATTTTTATAATATTTTAACATGTTATATCTTCTAACTTTGTCACATATAATAACAGCTGATACTATTTCACTATTCCATACGAAAGGTACAAAAAATTAAGTATCAGATACACAACATGTAATCAAACTTACTCTATCAGAAATTAATAGTAAAAAAAAGTAGCCAGAATTGAAAACATAACCTTTTTCATTTATTGCATCAGAAAATAGTAAGCTAAAAGTACTTTAGAAAGTATCAAATTTAAGAATTATTAGACTTTAAACATCAAAGTAATATCAAAAAGTAATCATCAAGAATCTTTCGGGTTGAAAGTACATGTTCTTCGATTGTGACCTTCTTGTCCACAACAGTTTGTGTTTGTGCTTAGCTTTTCATATGAATTTTTCTTCATTTTTTTCCTTGGTCTACCAGGCATTTTTTTTGTATCTTGGAGGCAATACAACATCTTCCAAAACACCTTCTGGAACTGTCCAATTACTTCTATCCGGCATTGATTCCTAATAGACGCCTTAAAAGTCCAACAACAATCATCTGAATGACGCACTAATACGTAGCTGCAATTATACCATACACATTATTATTTGATCATGTTTAATGTATCAAACCATAAATTGGAAACAAAAAAACAGTGCAATATCAATGTTTCAAACATATTAACGATGAACACAATTTATCATTCTCAAAATGAACATGATATGTTGCTCGGATACAAATTCGAAAATGATACAAAATAAACATATTTACCAAATTTCACATATTATTCTCAAAATGAACATGATACTTTATTAAATTCACACAATTATATACAAATATAATAACCTAACACATATTTTATGTGTATCGTGATCAAATATCAACTAACAAATTATACAAATGAAGAATGTTATCAAATATATGTATCACATACCTTTTGTTATCAGATCTTTTAACTCTAAAATTGAAATTATGCTTTATTTTGTATTTTGTCATTACAGCCACTAGAGTTGCCTTGTCCTTGTACAATTGCTTCACTTCCACAAAAGTACTATTTGAATCTGATATATAATTTCCGATCTCCATTTTTGGTAAGTAATAGGAATCAACAATTTTCGATTCAACTATGCTTAGAGCTTTTGCATCCCTTTTTCCACCTTTAAAACACACAATTGCACCTGTGGTTGGATCGAAATTTTGTATCTCTTCATCACTTTTATCCATTGTATCAATGCATAGTGGATACAAATCGAATCCTACCTCATGTTTCTTCACTTCTATGTATAACTTCACTCCCATATCATTCCTAATACACAATAGAGACTAATTACCTTCCACAACGTATCTTATCTCGATGTTTATTTTCAATTCATCAATATCCAGTTAAGCTGTAATGGCTGAAATAAGATTCACAAACGAAATATTTTCTCCAACCAGTCGCTCGTAATTAACATCACTTTTCCATATTCTCGAATGTCATAACAATATCGAAATATTTATTTCGAATCTTCACAAATTTTTGATGCAAAATTTTGTTAATCAAGCTTCTGCAATTTTTTGGATGAAATGGAAAACACAATTACACAATTTGAAATTTAAATTTAAATTTTCAAGTTCTGTTACATTTTTGTGAAAAGCTGATTGTTTGAAGAAAGAAACGTACCCTTGATTTGTGGGATTTAATTATATTTTCTGTTTTTAGTCCCTAATTTAGCGCAGTAAATTGATAACAGAAATCTCTAAATTAAAGTATCCGTGCTTCCCAATTATGTATCCGAAAGATATTAAAATAAAGAGATTTCTGTAATTTATGAAAGAATAGGGATAAGATGTAATTTGTATGTGGTTACATAATTTTTACATAAGAAATTGAGGGAGTTTTTCTAGGCGGGAACTTGTAAATATACCCGCATGTATTTCTGTTTCCGTAAACAAATAAAAAACCAACCCGCCATTTCTAAACCCGTTTTAGGGTTTTTCAAATTTTCACTATTTTCTTCAACAAATTCAAAAATTCAATTGGGGATTCACTGTAATTATCGGACTTTTTTTCTGTGGGAATTCACTGTAATGGCGGGGATCAAAGTCACTGAGGAGCTTGTTTCAATGGTGCGTTCAATTGTTGGCGATGAATATACAGAGATGGACATAATTAGATCACTTCACATGGCGAAAAACGATCCTACAGCTGCAATAAACATCATTTTCGACACCCCGAGTTTCAAGAAAATTGAAATTCGCAATACCCATTTGAATTCGGAAGCTGGGAATGTTAGTAGTAATAGTGGTAAGATCAAAGAAGCTGAGATTAGTACAGTTTCTTCAAATGAGGGATTGTATACTGAAAGTGAATTTGGGGATAATGGGTTGGTGGGTAAGAGGGCTGGGTGTGATATGGGGAGTGAATGTGGGAGTAATGGTTTGGTGGGTAAGAGGGCTGGGTGTGATTTGGGGAGTGAATGTGGGAGTAATGGGTTGGTGGGTAAGAGAGCTGGGTGTGATATGGGGAGTGAATGGTGGTATGTGGGGTGTGGTGAGGTTGCTGGTATGTCAACTTGTAAAGGGAGGATTTTGAAGCCTGGTGATGAAGTTGATTTTACGTTCCCAGTGGAGAAGAAATTGAGTTCTCCTTCACCTGGAAAGTTTGGAGGTGGACGAGGGCGTCAAGCAGCTGCGTGTTCTGAAATTGTAAGGTTTTCTACAAAAGCTTGTGGAGAGGTACTATTTTCTTCTTTATGTTCGTTTAAATCTATCTCTTTTTGTTGCATTTGATGTAATTCCCCTAGCCAAATGAACATATAAGGAAAATGGAAGAAGGAAGGTGCCAAGGTTTTACATTAGTCAAGTTGCATTCAAAACCAATGTGAATCTAGGACAATGGTTGTGTTCTGGAGAGGATGATCTAGTGGTTGAGGCTGGCGGGGAATGTAGAAGGCTTCTGTAGCTCAGCAAAGCCCACAAATTTAGGCTTGAAACCTTTATATATGTATGAATATATATATATGGATAGATAGAGTTAGATATATATATTGGAACCACCAAAAAATGTAATGAGATGAAAGTTGATCCTCTACCCTTAACTAGATGTCTTGTGTTTGTGCACGGAGAATAGAGAATCCAAGAGTCAGGCCAGTTGGTACCATGAATGGTTAATTCGGATTAGTAAGGCAGTAGGTACCAGATACTGCATGGCTATACAAAAAAAAAGATACTCCCTCCATTTCAATTTGTTTGTCTTACTTTCCTTATTAATCCGTTTAAAAAAGAATGTCTCTCTTTTTATTGGCAACTCCTTAATTCTAACTTTCCACATGACATGCTTATGACTACAAGATTAAAGGACATTTTGATACATTCTACATATCTTTAATTTTTTTTTTAATTAGGATTCTAGGATTCTACATATCTTTAATGTAAGCTCACAAGATTCAAAAATCTTATTTACTTTCTTAAACTCCGTGCTAAATCAAAACCAACCAAACAAACAAATTGAAACAAAGGGGCTATATATTTCAGAATGCACTGCTTCTAAATCCTGGATCCACCACTCATTGGGGCATGTGAGTGACAACTTGGTGATCCCATGTTCAAATCCAAGCTACAACACTTGCTGTGAACCTATCTATTCCAGCCTTAGTGGGTAGAATTACCTTGGCAACTTCTGCTCTTGGGCTGGATAAGCTGCCTGGTGGATCAGTTAAGATCTGAGCAAGTTAGTCCGAAGAACACCCATATCTTAAAAGAAAACAGAAGAGGTTAAATGCAGTAGTGCATCATTTTAATATATGTTCTCTTACACATAAATATTGTTTGAGCTTGGGGCAGTGGGTGCACCTGGTTCTGCTTTAGAGAGTGTCTGAATATGGATTGAATTGGTCGACAGGAAGATTTATTGACAATTAGTTTTTTTATGGGTGTGACAGAGTGGAATGCTAGAACTTTCTTGATGGAATTCTGTTTGATATGCCTAATTTTTTGTGGTTGTTTGTTGTGGAATGACAGATTGGGCGTATTCCAAATGAATGGGCTCGATGTATTCTGCCTCTGGTGAGGGATAAAAAGATTAGAATTGAAGGATGTTGCAAATTGGCCCCTAATATATTAGGGATTATGGACTCTGTTCTTTTGTCTGTCAGGTACTCTGATAGTAGTTTTAATTGTGTTGTAGTTTAACATTTGAGGTGAGGAATCCAGTTTCACGAGACGCAATACAGATGGTGGTGATTTTGATCAATTTTTCCTTATATGCAGAGTGCATATTAACAGTTCCATGTTTCGTAAAAGCCATCAGACATCACTAAAGGCTAGAAGCAATCCCGCAGATGATACAGTTGTTCACCCCCTTCCGACTTTGTTCCATTTGCTCGGGCTTACTCCTTTTAAGAAGGTGATAATTTTTTCCTTGGTTCTTTATGCTTTAGGAAATAGTTGATGCTTTCTGAGCATAGTTATTATGAATTATAACCCTCTTACGACAACTTGTTTATCAGTTGGAATCAGCATATCCTGCCTAGTTATAAGAATCCATCTCATGATGATTGAGTGAGATTAATTCATAATTTCTTTCTTGATCGTCATTAGGCAGAATTTACTCCAGCTGATTTATACACGAGGAAGCGGCCTTTGAACGAACAGGTAAGACAAGAAGAGAGTTTCCACTCGCTTCTCTCTCTCTTGCTCCGCTTTATCCTATTAAAGTAGAGTAGCAAGATGTTGTTCTAGGATTGCTCTCTCATAGATCAGCTGCGACCTACACCTGATTAAAATGTTGAGTTTTAATGCTTCATTTGTCTCCACAGGACAACTCCGGAGGTCCTGCCTCATTATTGCGTGCAAACTTATCCAAAAGCTCCTCATCTGCAGACGGAGATAAAGTTGAGGATGATGAGTCAATTTCTGATACTGATCTTGACTGTATTGTTGGTTTAGCTGATAGCTCGAAGCTACAGGTATGGCCAACTCAACATAGTTCATTTGCCTATGGAGTTCTTTGTGCTTATTAAAATATTTTAGGAAATGGAACCACCAAGTACGCTCCAGTGCGAACTGCGACCCTATCAGAAGCAGGCGCTTCATTGGATGACACAACTGGAGAGGGGAAGAAACACGGATGAAGCAGCAACAACTCTGCATCCATGTTGGAATGCTTATTGCCTGAAAGACGAGTATGTGAATTTTGGCTTACATGCTTTTACCATTTATTTTCATAATCTGTACACTAAATATTCATTTCAGGAGGGAGCTTGTTGTTTACTTGAATGCATTTTCGGGTGATGCAACCACTGAATTTCCAAGTACCCTTGAAATGGCTAGAGGAGGAGTATGTTGATGCTATGCTTCTTTTACTTTTTGGGATATTTTGTTTGTTAGTGATATATATGCACTATCCACCTAATGACTTGAGAATATTCCGAAGATTTTGGCAGATTTCATGGGGCTAGGGAAGACTATAATGACTATATCTCTCCTCCTCAGTCATTCTGAAAGAGGTGGATCATCAGGAAGCCAATCTACAAGTCAGCTGTCTAGTGAAAATGGAGAAGCTAGTAATATCTTAGGTCATTCTCCAACTTTTGCGAAGAAATCAGCAAAATTCTCTAGTTTTGATAAGCTTCTGAAACATAAGCCGATACTTATCTCTGGTGGCAATCTGATTATATGTCCAATGACACTACTAGGTCAATGGAAGGTACTTCATATCTGCTTCAACTGGAAAATTAGTATTACTATTTTTTTAGGAACTAATATGGTGCACTGGGCATATTCAGCTCTACACAATTGTCAAAACCAAAAGAAAATAAAAGGGATTCACATACTACGTATAGATATCCTTCTCAAAAAATATTACATATAGATATCTGAAGATGAATTCGTCACTTGTAGGCAGAGATTGAAGCCCATGCACAACCTGGGGCTCTATCTGTTTATGTTTACTATGGGCAGACAAGATCAAAGGATGCAAAAGTGCTTGCTCGAAGTGATGTCGTGCTAACGACATATGGGGTGTTGGCCTCCGAATTTTCTGCCGAGGTATCTTTTTGATTCATCAAACTGTAGTTTTAGTTTCCGCGTTCACCTTGTTTGCCTATTGTTACTACTTTGTGCTAATCTGGTCTAGGTCCTTGTGTCTTCATTTATGTTCCGTACTCATGCAGAATGCTGAGGACAGTGGGGGCCTTCTCTCTATTAGATGGTTTAGAGTGGTTCTTGATGAGGCACATACTATCAAATCCTCTAAAAGCCAAATCTCAAATGCTGCCGCTGCTCTTATTGCTGACCGTCGGTGGTGTCTTACTGGTACCCCTATCCAGGTATCCAGTGTTACAGTTGTATAATTTGTTAATAATAAATTATCAGCATTTTTTGGAGATTAACGTTTCTTTTTCCTACGAAGTAAAACATACTGTTTTGCTATTTTCATAGTTCTTCTCAGAGAGGTAAAATATGTTGGATTCGGTTATTGGTTAGATTTATACAAATGCTACATTATTAAGGCTTTGGCCCATCTCTTTTATTGCTAGATTGGTCATGTGTCTTATTTTTTGTAAGTTTCAAGCATGCCTTGAGCCTTGAGTATTTGTCCTCTATGTTTCAAAGCTGAATCAGTTGTTCAAACTTAAATCGTCCGAACTGATTGTAGATGCTAGTTTTTCTCTGTGTAAGTTGAGATACAAGTTCATGCGGCTCTTCTTTCCCTACTTTCCAGAGGGAAACAATATAGATCTTCGCAAAACTGATGTTCTCCAGTACTCTATATTTTATCAACTGTCCGGATATGCGCCTCTTTTACCCAATATGCAGTCATATTCTTTCAGATAGATCCTTCTTGGCTGGTCCTGAGCCTGTTGTTGGATCTCTATGGTACTAATGCTGCAGTTTTGGAATAACATCATAGTTCAAACGAATTATCTTATCAAGACTCCATAGAGCTAGATACCTAGTGAAGTACTAAGCAGTTTTGTTGGACAAGGTCTTAGGTAATCAGACCCTTTAGGAAGCTTCACCATACATGAGATTGAGATACCTTTTGCTCAGTTAGGCGTCCATCAGCTGATTATTACTAGTACACTTGAGGATACCACTAATCTGATCAGGTAATCTTAGCTATATACTAGTTTCCCCTTAATTTGGTTCAGACAGTTTCTGGATATTTCTTTAAATATAGCATTTGTTGCCGTCTTATAGTTTTTTACCATTGCTCATATGCTTTTTCAAGAGAAGGTATATTGATATTCACCTCATTTTGCTACTGGACTTACAATTTTCCTCTGACAGAACAATCTGGAGGATATTTTCAGTCTACTAAGATTTTTGAGAGTCGAACCATGGGGAAGCTGGGCATGGTAAGATGTGGATCCCTTGCATATAACCTTCAAACTTGTTTGTCTTCATGAAGCTTATCAGACACTGTGGTGGGGTACTCTTAATTCTTTGAATGAATATATAATTATGTTTCTAAAATGTCATAGATGGGTGTTGAATTGTTGATGACTGATGCTATTTCTAAGATTCTCTACCTTTCTGTACACTGGGTATGTTGTTGTTGAGTACACCTTGCATTAGATAGGAGGCTGTAGAAAGTGTAGGCTGTAGCATATACCTTTTATTGTGACTTTGCAGTTTGCCTCCATCTGTCAAATGATCTACAGCAGCTTGATTTTTCATTCATATGGTCTTGTTATCAGATTAAGATTTGAAAATGACTATTAAATGACCCCGTTCTGAGTTAATTACCCGTTGATGTGACTTCAACTAAAACCTCACTAATCTTGCTGGCATCAGTCTTGATCCTTACCATTTTGGTACGAGGAGATTGGTTGTGGTGCTGCTACAAGGGCTGTTCCTTTTTGTATTTAGGGAAATATGAAGCTAAGTTCTGTGTGAGAGTTATTTTCACAGTTGATTGAATTTTCTTATGTTACTGTAAATGACATTCAACCTGTTGTCTGCTTGATCATATTTAGGTGGAACAAGCTTATTCAGAAACCTTTTGAGGAGGGAGATGAGAGGGGGCTAAAGTTGGTTCAATCAATATTAAGTCTGATTATGTTGAGAAGAACTAAGTCTAGTACAGATAGAGAAGGAAGGTTGGAATTATCCCTGGGATTCACTTATCTTAATTCTTTGTTGTCTTCGTTTGTTTGTAATGGTTATTTTTAGGTTTATTGAAATGTTATATTGCTTCTGGTATTATTGCTTCGCAGACCAATTTTAGTTCTACCACCAGCAGATATTCAAGTGATATATTGTGAACTTACAGAAGCAGAGCGCGACTTCTATGATGCTTTGTATAAAAGATCCAAGGTTTTACCAACATTGATCACTCTGTCCATGAAATATTTTATCCTTAGATACCCTTTGCACCTTTATTTCCTTTACAATAGTTCTATATCTCCAATATTAGGTGAAGTTTGATCAGTTTGTTGAGCAAGGACGGGTTCTCCACAACTATGCTTCTATATTGGAGTTGCTTTTACGACTTCGTCAATGCTGTGACCATCCATTTCTTGTCATGAGGTTTGGACTTTTATTTATGCGCTTATCTATCTTTTTAGTTTGTTAATCTGTGGTTTCTTCTTGTCTAAATGAACTTATACTCCAAAAAAATGCTTGTGTAACTTTCCAACAGGCACTTATTTATTCTGTGTTGATGAGTTCAATCTTTGTTTGGTGTTCAAATTTTTTCTGAATGTATGTGATTCTCATTCCTCCCTCTGTCCCTAATAGATATTCCTATTTCTCATTATTGTCAACTTGACCAATTTTTGTAATTCAGTTAGACCGATTAATTCACATTATAAACTTGGATTCAAATAGTCTTTTTGCTAAGGAAATCTAAAAAAATGGAAATAAATTGAAATTTATCTTCTTGGTTTGATAATGAATAGAGTCCAGAATCATTTTCTTTTTGTTATGATTTATGAATATTACATGTGAATTTGAAGCAACTATGTAAAGTAAAGTACTAGTACTAAGTTGCATATCTTAGTCAAGGAACATTTCAGACTATAGGAGGGTGATATAGGACATATACAAAAGGGAGTGTTTGATTTATGCGATTTTTTCTGAACTTCAAGCTGTGTGCTAGCTCTTGGATTAGCGCATGTTCCATCTGTTCCATATGGAAATTAAGAAAAGTAAGTTGCATGCTTATTCATTGCTTGAAGAACATTTTTTGAGTTTGGACAGAGGAAGTTGTGAACATAATAACATTGCGATGCTTTTGATTATGGGAGGATCTTTCTGACTTCTATCTGTTTCTTCTTTTGTTGCTTTCTCGGTTTGTTCTGGTTTTGTGAGTCGTGCTTCCATTCTAACTTCTGATTGGAGTGAAAATGGAAGTACTTCTTTTTGCTTCTTTGTTGAAAGAAAAGCAAGGTGAATCTTTCAAAAACTTTGCAATTGTGAATCCAAGATACTTCTATGAAGTAAATACAGTGTCCAGAAAGGTTATGGACTCTAGTTTTTCTAGAAAGTGATCATTGTTTTTCTTGCAAGTGCTATTTCGGATTGTTTATTTTTTTCTTTCAAGAAGTCCGTTAGCATCTTTATTTGTTTAGGCATCATCCTTGACTTATAATACAGTGGCAGGTGTAATTGTTTTTGCAGATCTTTTGGATTGTTTACATAGCTTGCTTCTGTGTCTAGACTGTGGACTCAGCTGGAGTACCTGATAGCTAATAATTACAAAATATATCTATTAAGTAATATTTGCTGATGGGGTTTATTTTTGACCAGTCGAGGTGATACTCAAGAATTCTCTGATCTAAATAAGCTCGCTAAACGTTTCCTTAAGGGTGGTAAGGAGACTGGAGAAGGCAAGGATGTCCCTTCACGTGCTTATATTCAGGAGGTTGTGGAAGAGTTGCGGAATGGAGAACAGGGTGAATGCCCAATTTGTCTTGAAGCTTTTGAAGATGCGGTGTTGACTCCATGTGCTCATAGGTTATGTCGAGAGTGTCTCTTGGCAAGCTGGCGAAGTTCTAATTCAGGCCTCTGTCCTGTTTGTAGGTATTTTCCTACAAGTGTTTACTAAAGAACATGACTCTATAAGATGAGATCAACTGCATATTTTGACATTAAATAAATCCGACTTCTGCAGAAACACTGTCAGTAGGCAGGAGCTTATAACAGCCCCGTCAGACAACCGCTTTCAGGTTGATGTTGAAAAGAATTGGGTGGAGTCATCAAAAGTATCAGCCTTGTTGCTTGAATTAAAACGTCTTCATTCTGTTGGCTCCAAAAGCATTGTTTTTAGTCAGTGGACTGCCTTCTTAGATCTACTGCAGATTCCTCTTTCTCGGTACCACCACATTTCTGTTCATGTTAGAATCTGAAGAACTTATAAGCTTTTTAAACTCTGTTTTGCAACTTCTTTGTCTTTTAAGGTAACTTTACACTAAGAAACTCCATGGACCATGAACATCATGGTATTATCTATAGCAAACTAATTAATTGTAGTAGTCTTGGTATGCATGCTTATAAGGATACTGAAACTGAGAAAGATTTCCAGTGTTGCAAATTCTTGGATATTTTCTTTATTTAGGTGATGATTCTTTTCCCACCATTTGTTTAAACACTCCTGTTAAACATTTGAAGTTCAATTGATTTGTCAATTGCCTTTTGTAAGTCTTTTTCATATTTTGCATACTTTATTTTTGAGTTAATTTATTTTTTTACATCCTTACTTGTGCAGTAGTAGTATTCCATTTGTTCGCCTTGATGGGACGTTAAACCAACAACAACGTGAGAAAGTAATAAAGAAGTTCTCAGAAGAGGATGACATATCGGTTTGTCATCATTGCTGCCTCTTTGGTTATAATATTTGTATTAATTAGTTATGTTGCCATAATCAATTTGAATATTGTGTAGGTGTTGCTAATGTCATTGAAGGCTGGTGGCGTTGGGATAAACCTGACGGCTGCATCTAATGCTTTTGTCATGGTACTTGTCTCCTTGTGGCTTTAGATGTTGTGCTGTCCTTTCTTTACAAAGAACTTTGATGGCGCCATGATGTGTACTGTTTGTATGCATCTATTTTTCTGTGATTCTATTGTCGTCAAATATATACAGTTTTCATCTTTGCCTATTATCTCTAGGATCCTTGGTGGAATCCAGCTGTTGAGGAACAAGCGGTCATGCGTGTTCATCGTATTGGACAAACTAAGCAAGTAATGATCAAACGATTCATTGTGAAGGTATGCTAAACACCTTTCTCCTTAGCTAGGACTTGTTAATTGGATCACCATGTAACAATATCACCTTCTTTGGGAAATGCTTTACCTGAAATCATATGCTCTACTGCACCTTGAGTGCTTAACCATGTTCATAAAGTCATCGGACCCTTGCATGCATATTTTTCTGCTGGCAGGGTTCAGTAGAGGAAAGAATGGAGGCAGTCCAGGCTAGGAAGCAACGGATGATATCTGGTGCTTTGACCGACCAAGAAGTTCGGACTGCAAGAATCGAGGAACTCAAGATGCTTTTTGCATAGAGAACAGAGAACAACTATATTATGCCAAAAATGTTGCCTCTGACTCCTCAGATTGTAGATTCACAAACAACATATCAGATTATTTCATTCTGCTGCCTACACACCGGCTTATTTTGGAGGCCTCAGAAGTCTCGAGTGTTGAAAAGTGATCGTTCCATTGGTTACAACTGATTTGATTTTCGGAGGAAGCTACTGTTACATTGCTATCAGTGTTCCAATTTTTCGCTGAAGCAGTTTCCAGGAGCGCGAATGTAACTAGCATTCGGGGATGTGTATTTCTACTTCACTGTTGTAAAAATATATCCTGGCTTCACCAGTATTATCAAAATTTAGGACATCTAAAACAGTTTTGATAGCTTAAACAAATTTGTAAGTAATGACTAATTTTGTCAAAGTAGCTTGCAAGCTGCATAGAATCATATGTAAAATCTATAATTTTTCCCAATCAACAAAACTTGTATGCAGATTATTTGTAAATTTAATTTATAGTGTAATTTGAAACCAGTGATTATAAATCCTCTATAAGTAATACATCCTCCCCTATTTCTATACGGGGAGTCGGGGACTAAATGTATGTTGTTTTAGTATATAAAATTTATCAATATTCTGAACATATAATGTTCTTCTGCTTAAACATTTGCGAATAATCGATATGTTTTAGCATCAAGACTAATTTGTCTTACAGCAGCAACTGCTGCTATGACTCCTAAGACTGAAAAAAACACTGCTATTGCCATGTTAAGCCAATAAGTTGGTTTCTTCTTTGATGGTTTGAATGTCAAATTGAAGAAAATCACAGGCAACACAAAGTCAAGGGGCAAGAAACCAAATGCCCCGATTACTGCATTGATGTCTCCGAAAAATGGAAGCATTGCTGCGATTGTAGTCGATATAATGACTGAAATTGATCGAGAAATTAGACGTGGGATCACATTTCGAGTTGAAAATTCACTGCTCTTAGCATCTGCAAATGTCCTTTCGAGTACTTCGTTTGTTGGTTGCAAGTATACCTGCAAATTACAGACCAAATTAGTTGTAATAGTGCTAATGTATAGTAAATGTATAATGTATTCAAACGGATTATAAACTTATATATGTCGATAGTGTAAATAGTTTATGCAAGTTTGTATAATATAACCTATTGTACTAGATTGTTTTGTAAAACTAATTTCATTTGTTAAGAAAATGAATTTTGGATCTGACTCAATTTTAAAAGCTAAGCTAGTTCATGAGGTAATGTTTGACTGCGAGTCTGCGACCATATAATGAGAGAATGTTGTATTTCCTCAACAAATGTGGGACTTTGTAAGATTCTCGCACGTTCGATGAAATAGTGTTCGCTAGCTACTTTTCCGTCACGTCGTTGAAAAGTAGACATCATAATGGAGTTTCAATTTCATATGTATAACTCTTGGACAAACATTCACATGTGAAATTCAAAACTCCATGATAATGACCATTTTTTCAATTCCAGAGACGGAAAAGTGGCTATTTGTGAAATTTCCCCCGTTCTATACTGGACATTTGGTACATGGTCAAATGTGGGGCTTTGTAAGATTCCTGCATGTTCAGGATGATGAAATACCGTTCGCTAACTACTTTTCAGTCATGTCTTTAAAAAATAGCCATCATACTGGAGTTTCAATTTCACATGTATATAACTCTTAGAAAAACATTCACATGTGAAATTTAAAACTCAGCGACAATGACTATTTTTGCAATTTCAAATACTGAAAAGTGGCTATTTGTGAAATTTATCCCGTTTTATATTGGACATCTGATACGTGGATAATAACAAAGCAATATAATGTATAACATACCACAGCAACAGCCGACAATTGAAGAATTGTGAAGATATTGGTTATGAAGATAAATGATTTTGGGACTAAATTGTGGCCATTTTGTGTAAAGTTGCTTAGAATGAGGCCCTCAGCTTGGTTACCAAAGGCCCAATATCCAGAAATGGCCACACTGAAGAAAGTTGTTGAAAGCATTGCATAACAAATGCAAAGCCCTTTGAACATTTTTCCTTTCACCGGTGGCGCTATCGTTGCCTGTAATAATCATATTAAGATCGTCAAATATCATCTATAAAAATATAATTCATACAACTCGTCTAGATTGGTACATAGTTAGATATGTATATATATTGGTAAGACTCGATAAGAAAACAAAAGGCAAATTATGAACTAGGAGTGATAAACGGTTGAGTCAGATTAGATATGGTCAGGTCAAAAAATCTTTTAAATAAAAATAGATAAAATATTTAGTTCGTCCATATTTAATACGGGTAAAAAGATTGATTTAACCAATACATAATATGGATACTTATTTTATTCATGGATCAGGAGTAGTCAGGTGAAAACACAAGCTAACCTGAATTTCAGGAATAATGCCATTTCCAAATGTGGTGGCAATAATAGCTATTGCATTAAAAACTCCAAAAATTTGTGTTTCCTTATCACTGCTAATTGAATAGTCCTTATTAGGTCCCTTGGATGAATTTCCTAGCAAAATATATAACAAAATGTCATTATTGTGAATTATTATCATCGAAAATAACTATTATAGAAAAATTTGACGATATGTATTTTTGCAATAGAAATTAATTTATACCTATATAAATGGAACCAGCAGTGGCACAAGCACTATAAGCAAGACAAAGTAGAAGAGAAATTAAATTGATATGTCTAAGTGAGTGAAATGATGGCATTTGAGCTAAAATCAACATTAGACCACCAAATATTACTACAAATTGAAATAACTTCATAGCTCCATTTGGGTTTAATAGCAAGTAAATTGCCTGCAAAAATAAAAAATAAAAAAAGGTGAAAAAATATTATAAGTAAATTATTTTTCTATTCGTTCGGAGTTATAATTCAGTCGAATACATTGACAATATAAAAAGTTAACTTTTTAAAAGTAGAAATATTGTTCACTTCTCTATCTTTGAAAAATAATCACTGTCACATAGGTGAAACTCCATGATGATGATTGAAAAGTAAAAATACCGTACACACGACTATTTTTTTGGCCATAGCTTTAAAAGTAGCTATATAAATTTCAAACTTATCTTTAAAAGTAGCTATAATTGAATAGTAGAAACAACGTTCACTAGCAATTTTCTGGCCATGTTTTTAAAAATAGGCATAACTATGAAGTTTCAAAGATGTAACTTCATGACAGTAATTATTAAAAAGTAGAAATAAGTTAAATCTCACTAAACACTTTTCGATCTTATCTTAAAAAATTTACTAATATCTACGAGTTTGATCTTGTGAAATTTGAAACTCCACGATAATAAATTTGGTCTTAGTTTTATTTCAAGAATTCACCTTCATACATTGTCCTCCTAGAAGTGTGGAGCCTATTACTGCACCATAGCATACCATAAATTGAATTGGTCCAACATAATATCTGCCCCACCTTGGTCCTGTGAAAATTTAATATATAGTGAGATTTTGTTGTTTTCTATAAATAAATTATGATCAAGTGGAAATTATGAACCCAAAGAAAAAGGAAATTATATTTTTTATGGACAACAGGAAAAGATTGTGCTAAATGTAGTAGGTGGGTCAAAATAACAGTTTGACTTTAGGCTATATATACGTACGATCACATATGATATTTTTACGAATTCGAGCTATCAAAATAATTTTTCGTAGAAATGTATCATAAAACTGTATATTTTAAATCTTTGTGATTCAATATTTTTCAAACTCTACATATAATAAAAACTTAGTATACCGAACTGTTTTTTTCTCTCTCTTAGTGTTATTGTATTTTAACCTTTTATAATAAGTCACTATAAAAGTTAAACTCTAATTTTAAATTCTGTTTCAATAATTTTTTTTAATTATTTAGTATGACTTTTCAAATTTGATGGCTACTCAAAAAGAAAATCTCCACTCCTAAAAGAAAAAAAAGATGCACGCAATCCAAAAAGGTTACAATATTGGATATGAAAATTTGGATCCTATACATATAGTGTGAAAATACATATAATCAATATAATAAATTTTGATAACTTTATATATACACATACATATTAATAAAATAGTCCTACTTGTCAAAATGATTTTTTTTTTTTAAAATACTATCAAAATGATCAATATTTTCATCATGACAGTACACCAGCTACATGGACCCTTCCTATTTATAATTGTCAGCGCTTTCTCCTATTGAGACATACATTTTTTTTAAATATAAAAGACATGCAAAGTCTGAAGACATCTATTTTAATTAATAATAGGAAGGGTGAAGCGAGATTAGAGGATAGATGTACTATATCTTATAATTTAACTTTCAGATGTTATGATAGTATAAAAATTTATTAGACCTCGTTATGTACGTACCTAAAATGTCGTTGGCCATATCGCGGAAGCGAAGATGGCGGCGACCTAGGTGAGCATGGTGTTCAAGGACCATGGACAAGAGGTTATATGAATAGAATGTGACAAGAGCTCCAATCACCAAACATAAAATTCCACCCCACCAACCAAGTGAAGCAAAAGCAAATGGAAGACTTAACAATGGTGGAGCTACAATTGAAGTTGACAAGTGGTAACCACAATGCACCCATGATCCTGTAAATATTTAAAATATAAAAAATAAATAAATATAAATAAAAACGTTAATTGACACATTTTAAACAAGAATGATGAGCATTGAAGGTAAACTTAGCCAAGCATGACGATTGACTATTTATTATTTTTATTTTTTAATAAAAGGACAAAAAGAAAACAGAAAATTCGGCTGAAAATTTGACAATTTAAATTAATAGACATTAATTTCACTGTGGGAAGTAGGTGACGTTTTTCAGCCAATTTAATAATATTTGAATTTTTCTAAGGAATTAAAAGAAAAAAAAATCTCATTTTATATGTACGAACCGATTTAATGTGATCTTGTTGTTAATTTTTTTTATTTTTACTTATTATTTAATAATTATATCATTTTTTTTAATAATAACTCTAACACAAATATTTTTTTAAATAGTTGATCTGTGACATTATATAATAATTAAATATGATATAATCAATTAAAATAGGGAAAATGGTCTGAAAAATATTTTAACTTTGACCGAAATTGCTGTTACGATACCAAATTTTATGGAGGACCTTTTACCCATGCACTATTTAATAATGTATTTTAAAGGTATATATGTGCCCACGTGGACACGCTACTATTTATAATGATGCAATATTTATGATGTCCATGTGGACACATATATACCTTGAAAATACACTATTAAATAATGCAGGGGGTAAAAGGTCATTTCCAAAGCTTGATATTGTTACATCAATTTCGATCAAAGTTCAGATATATTTCAAACATTTTTCCTATTAAAATAATATAATACTTATATATTATAAATTGATAACCAGTTGTAAATGTGTGCCCCAACGAGATATATAGTATCATGTGTCATAGAAAATGACAAGTTTGGCCAAATAAATAAATAGTAAAAAATCATTTTTATATAATTATTTTGATGACCATCAAAATTTAGTTAAAGTTTCAACACATTAATTAATTAATTAATGATAAATAGTTGATGAACTTACAACACATACTAATATGGAAATCAAAGTAAGTGACAAAAAACAACCAACTCCCAAAGTATGAAAGTTTGAAATTTTGGTTTTAATAAATTGAAAGAATCTATATATAGTGTTATTAAAAGAATCTTCTTACTTGTGTGATATTTTTCTATTAATTGAAAAAGTATATAAGGGTAGTCGGACAGTTCAAAAAAGCATCTTAGTGATAATAAGATTCGAAAAATATTTACGTAGACAATCTATCCTAATATAATTATTAAATCATATAATAGTCGGTATATGCAACATGATTGGTTGAAAATAAATATCCAACTATGCATAGTAAATCTTAAGAAAATAGAGTCAATTTTTTTAGTTTTCACTCCATGTCCATTATTAATTTCATAGAGCATTCATTATTGATCTGAATTCACTTCGAATAAAGACCTCTTACAAGGAAAATCATTTCTTACCATTTTTTTTACTTTTAGAAATAGCATTCACCATTAACTTAAAATTTCATAATAGTGATTATTTTTCAATTATAAATACAACTAAAAATGGATATATAGATGAATTTTACACAATTTATTCATTCCAGTACTAATATGTGGAACTTTTGATCAAATATGAAAGGATCATATTCATTCCACTGCAACCTCGATTAGAGGAAATAGAAATCAAAACAAACAAGAGAAAGGGAGAAAGATACTAATTATAAAAATCCTATATATAATTATGAAGTAATTATTAATATTGAACATAGAATAAAGAAATTTAATTACCTTTGGATTTAAGAACAAAGAGGGCACCAGCATCAAGCTCTTTTTCATGATCATGATATTCATGATGGGATGAAGAAACATTATCAATAAACTCTGTTCCCATTTTTCTCTCGTATATTTATAATTTGTATAATAATTATTTATATATTATCTTGTTATTTTTTATAAATATTGACGAGGTTTAATGGAGTGGAGATGATATGGGGAAGATGATGATGAGCAAATTATGACAATATGGAGGCTTATGTATATATAGAGATATATCTAGCAACTATCTACCCACCTACCCCCACTTGTTTCCAATTATAAGCACTTTTTTTATTTTTTTATTTGGGGATATGGTGTTTTTGTATTTTGTGTTCTTTATTTTTTCTTATTATAATGATGGTTTTACAATTAAAAAGTACACATCTTGACTATTCTCTATCAAGTGCTTGCTATTTTATAATCAACATGGTTATCGAGTAACTCTGTTCTTATGATAATGATTTCTGGATCACTATTTTATGTAAATACCTGTTATTTCTGTCAGCATAATTATCAAATAAATTTGTTAATAAGATTAGACATATAAAGAAAAATTGATTGACCAACATTTTTGTCTCAGTTGAAATTTAAACACAAGTCTCCTACAATTTTTATCCACTTTATTGACCATTATATCACACCTCAACGGGATTGGAATTGATCAACTAATAGGTTGGGGTTTTTAGTTTTTTTTTTTCTTTCTAAAAATCAATAACGAAGTTATGTTTATTGAATCTCTTTTAACATAAGAGAAGTATAAATTCTATTCTCAAGTATAGTATTTTTGGTTTCTTTATTAAAACTTTTGACTCTGTCGTCGATAATAATTGTGACATAGCTAGATATAGTGAAGAGTGGTCAGTTGAATGATTTCATAAAAAATATTATATATATATATATATATATATAAATTATATTATATTATAATGATGGTTTCACGGTTAATGAGTGCATATCTTGACTATTCTATATCAAGTATTTGTTATTTTCTGTTAGCATAATTATCGAGTAACTATGTTCTTATGATAATGGTTTCTGGATTAATATGTGAATATCTTGACTATTCTATATAAAGTGCTTGTTATTTTCTGTCAGTACATCAAGTAACTTTGTTCATTGAGACCACTTTTTTTTGTGGTCAAAAGGATAGTTAATATATATATATATATATATAATCAAGTTACAGAAGGCCCGTTGCAAGCAACGTGATTAGTAGCGTTTTGGGTTAGCAGTTGCCCATAATTAACAAAATTACAAACAGTAGTTTCCCTTACATACATAGTTCCTAGGATGTCATTCCAAACAACGTTATTCACATACATAAGAGGAACTATAAAAAACTTGGGTTTCCAAAAGCAGTGCACTTTAGGCCTTCATTGCTTAGCATATCAGCAACTTTGTTTTGCTCCCTGAATATGTGGGCTGGTGGAGCTGTGTAACGACCGGTTCTCGTCGTAATAGAAAAGCCAACGGGAAAAAATTTTGAGCCGGAAAACTTTTTCGTAGTAACTTGGGATTTTCCAACCTAATCCAGATTTGGACGAAATCGGAGTCAGTGAGGTCTAGGAAAATCTGGTAACAATTGGGTAATTTAATTATTATTTTAATCACACGAGTAGATAGCTAAGACATTAAGGAACCCGTACGACTTTACGGAATTAAATTCGGGTGAGTAGAACTCCTGAAACTGATCTTAGCGTGAGTGGGTAGTTTCTGAGTGTCATTGGTTGAAGGTGTGTTGTGAAATGTGGGTATTGGAATTATTAAATTTGCTCACTGGTTCCGTGCAAGCCGTTAAGGCGGGATTTTCCTGCCAGGGAGGGGCCGCTGTAGTGGGGTGAGGACCGCTGTGGCGGGACAGACGCGACTTAAGTCAGAAATAAACCCCAAAAATGTTTTATTCTGTGCATTTCAACTTTGAGAGCTAGGAGATGACCCCAGGTGCTTTCTTGACAGTTTTTCACCATTCTTGGGGCTAAAGGTAAGGATTTCACTCTCCGAATTCATTTTTCGATCCATAGAACGCAATCTAGTGGGTAATTATCGATGGGGGAGGGTTTTGATATGGAATTTATGGTGGAAAAGCCCTAATCTGGGTATGGGGATCGTGGGTTTGATCTAGGGTTGATAGTGTTGACTTTATTTCGGATAATTAAGTCTTGTTTATTGATCCTAACATTATATTGATTGTTTGTAGACCAAGAACAAGCAGAAAGGATCCGGAAAGGGAAGAATCAAATTTCTTAAGGGATTCAAACTTGTTTGAGGTAGGTGATGGTTGTGATTTCATGTTGTGTGATATATGTTTGTTCTTGCTTCATTATAATACGTGTATGTATGCGAATGTTGCAATATTGATCACACTATTTGTAAATGAGGATAGATGAATGATGAATGCCATGAATCATGACTTGATTGTATGATTTGAGAATATACTTGTGATTGTGGCTTGTTGAATGGATCGGGAGTTGCGTTCCGACACACTAACTTGGATCAGTTGCCACGTTCCAACATAAATATGGGATCGGCTGCCACGTTCCGGCATACACTTTGGATCGGGTACCACGTACCGATACACTAACAGTTTGAGTGTGGGTTTCATGAGAGGACCATTGACTTGACATAACTGTATATCTTGAGGATTGTGAAATTGTACATTGTTGTAAATGATGTTGATATTGTATATGTTCGGTGTATTCATGTTATTATTATGTTGTATTAACTTATGTATGTTGCACTTAGTGGGATAGCTGCATGATCCTACCATGTATTGTGGTTGTGTACTGATACTACACTTGCTCTTTCTTTGTTGAGTACAGGGCATCTTCCGGCGGCTATTGACAGACCTCGCTTAGAAGATCAGTGATCGTTTCAAATTCAAGGGTGAGCCAGTTCTTCCGGACTGCCATGAGTTCTCTTTCTGTTTATGTCCACATTTTCGGACGTAGACTAGTTCCTTAGATTTCTTATGTTTAGTATGGGGTTTTACCCCTTCTTGTTTAGACTTATGGTTGAACCTTAGATGTTTTGGTACATTGACTTCCAGGTTCTAGGCGTTACTTCCACATTGTTTTGTTAGACTTTTGGAGTTTATGGGAACTCGATTTCTTTTCCTTAGCATTTAAACTTGCTTCCGTATCTTTAAATGCCTTAGTTTTGGTTGAGTTGTTAGTTTGAATTGTAGTAGTGGTTCTCCCACCGGAGGGTTAGTATGGGTGCCAATCACGACGATCTGGATCGTGACAAGCTACTTCCAGTTTTTCCATCAGAGACCTGCATTCAAAAATTAAGTGGTTATAGAGGGGGCTTCCTGCATGGAGCATGTTTATCACTTCGAGGGAGTATAAATTGATATCAAAGGGAACAAGATTGTTGGAGATGGCCATAATGAGGCCTTGTCTAAGGGCTATGAGCTCGGCGAGAGGGGGGGTGGTATTGGCCTCCTTAGCATAGAAACCAATTACCCAATCCCCTTTGTGGTTCCTGATGACACCACCTAAGCCTTCATCGCCAATACTGTTATTGATAGCCCCATCAGTGTTAAGCTTGAATCTCTCATGTGGAGGGGGTTTCCATTTGACATGGATAGATAAATCATTTTATCAATATTTTTGTCTCTATTGAAATTTGAACTAGAGTCTCCTATGATTTTCTTCCACTTTATTGATCATTATATCGCACCTCAACGGAATTAAAAGTGATCAACTAATAGGTTGGGGTCTTTAGTTTTTATATTTTCTTTCCAATCAACAACATTTATGTTTACTGAATCTCTTTAATATAAGAGAAGTATAAATTCTATTCTCAAATATAGTATATCTGATTTCTATATTGAAATTTTTGACTCTGTCATCGATAATAACTAAACCTGTCGAATGATTTTGTCAAAAAAGTTATATTATATATATATTTAAAAAATTATATAAAATATATAAATAAAAAATTATTTTTTATAAGTACATAAATTTTGAACATCTTTAATAAAATTTCTGGTTTGTCCCCGATAATAACTAGACCAACAACCTCCTTTACTTACATATGGAGAATCCAACAACAAATGGGGAAGTAGAAAATTCAAACTTGCAAAGTCAATAAGCACGCTTCTATCATTTTTTATTTTGTGAAAATTGAAATCCTATATATAAATATCGGCTAATTTATAGATATTTTAATTATTTTATGCGATCATTTAAATACTTTAATAATAACAAGTATGTGCCTAATAAATATCTCATTATGATGTGACACAAAAAATAAATTTACATTTGCTTTTGATCGCATATACTAATTTTTTTTCTAGCTTGGACACTTGGTAATGATGTAAATAATCAAGAAATGTTAGTCGACTTGAAAAAGTTGTAGCCCAAAACCAAAAATAAAAATAAAAATTCAGAATAGTTTCTCACCTATCTTGTCTTTTTAATTCGAATTAATTTTTTAGAATTATTTTGGGTCCACGTGTCATATATCATTGTTTCATAATTGTCAACTTGTGTCTAATATACCTTTGTTAAAGTTTGAGTGTTTGGTTGAAACTAGCATCAATTAATGTCTAAAACAGAAATTACTCAAATTAATTAGTGGACACCATTAAGGGATTATCTATGTTTTAAGACATAAATCTGTTTGAAGGTACAATTTATGCAACTTCTTCTAATATTCTATTTAAAGAAATTAGAAAGTGTTGTTTTATGAATTTGTTGGTACAATTTTTTTTGAAAGTTATAAGCTTTTTTAGTTAACTCTCTACGTATCATGAAAATATATTGAACATTGTGTAAATTACTTTGTACTTATAAATCAAAGTCGTTCTAACTTGAGACAGATTGGGCGGATCGATTAGATTAAGGTCTGAATTGCTACGTGTAATTGTGTTTAATTTGAGAAGAGATGCTATTAAATGTTTTCAAACTGGTTGATGTCACACCTAAATTCTTAAGTTTAACTTCTACACATACAAACAACGTAGGATTTTATTTTCCTACACCGCCTATTCATTTATTTTAATCCTCTACATGATATTCGATACTTGTTTTGAACTTTAATTAATAAGAATTCGCATAGTAAAATTTCACTTTTGTGGGGTACCTTCCACTTCCCATCTTTAGAACATATTGAGGTGAAATAAATTGTTAAGTGGGCCAAGTTTTAGCTAGTGTTTTCATTTAATAAACTCAATTCTCAAGTATAATTATCAGCTCAAGTGTATATATACTGAATTTTAGGATTATTATTTGAGTCATAGTTGTAATGTGTAAAATTTTACAAGTATGTTCACTTTGAAACAACACCAGATATATGGCGTATGTTCATAAGGCTAAAGTCCAAACACGTATGGTTTAAATTTAGTCAATTTCGTCTGAAGTTTAATCATTTTGTCTAAATTTCAATCATATATCGCTGAATTCAATTATTTTCACTTGAAGTTCATGCACAGATGACTAAAACTCAATCAGAAATGTCTGAACATCGATCATATGTTGTCTAAGGTTACACTTTCAAACATCGTATATCTAAAGTAGTTTCACGGTAAAAAGTGCGCGAATTTTTTTTAAAATAGGTATAAATTAAATAACGATGTCCAAATAGAATAACTCGTAAATTTTTTACAAAATAATCGGTGTCCCATAAAATCTGTCTTTTCTTCACAACATACTAATTTTAAGCCCAATCTTAGATGGGCCATATAGTCAAGGCCTTCAACCTATGGACCTTTTTATTTTTATTTTTTTATATAGTAAATGACTCTTTTTTCTTTTAATATTTCTTGCTACTTATAGACCTTTTAAATTACGATTTAAAAATTATTTTCGAGCAACCTAAAAATCTTATGACAAAACGTTAAAAAATTATTGTATAAAATTTTGTTCGTTATTGAAAAAGTCAGACAATCACACACTATTTTGTTTGTAAAATTAAAAAATGTATGAACAAACATTAAACTCGAGTCTAAAGTTTTACGATAAACTATTAAAAGTATATTTGCTCAAATTTTAAAAAGAGCAACTTTCACATATAGCAAACAAAAAAATCATATTTGTATGTTATAGCAAAGTTTGCATAATTGCGCTCCATAGCAAACATATATATGTATAATTTGCTATACATATACAATTATACATTATATTTGTATAAAACGAGAAAAAGAGAAAGGCAAAAGATAACTGGGCAGGGGAATATTTGTATTGTATAATTATAAGTGTATATGACGAATATATATGTATTTGCATGTGTATATACAATTTTCTCTCGCTTTATACAAACAGAAACGCAATTTATACAATTCGGTGTATAAAACGAGAGAGGCGAGCACAGAGGGAGCGAGCGAGATAGGGAGAGTGGCGAGCGAGAGTTTGAGGGAGAGAGGCGACTGTATAATTATAAGTGTATATGACGAATATGTATGTATTTGCATGTGTATATACAATTTTCTCTCGCTTTATACAAACAGAAACGCTATTTATACAATTCTGTGTATAAAGCGAGAGAGGCGAGCACAGAGGGAGCGAGCGAGACAGGGAGAGTGGCGAGCGAGAGTTTGAGGGAGAGAGGCGACTGGCAAACAGTTTGCTACAGGACACAATTAAATCAAAGTGTGGTTATACC
>JAJOOO010014894.1:0-41573 GCA_029582685.1 Solanum piurae | reverse complement strand
ATTGAAAGTTATGTCTATTTCGCTATACATATATACAAAAAGAAGCAATTGTATAATTCATTGGCTCCTCTTCAGATTTGTATAATTTCGTTGGCAGGCCATTTGTATAAATTGTTGTTTGCCTCTCGTTTGTATAAATCGTTGACAAAAATATTTGTATATCAAAAATCGCTCTCTCTTTCGCTTTATACAAACATAAATTATACATTATACAAACATAAATTATACATTATATTTGTATAAAACGAGAAAGAGAGAAAGGCAAAAGAGAACTGGGCAGGGGAATATTTGTATTGTATAATTATAAGTGTATAGGACGAATATATATGTATTTGCATGTGTATATACAATTTTCTCTCGCTTTATACAAACATAAACGCAATTTATACAATTCTGTGTATAAAGCAAGAGAGGCGAGCACAGAGGAAGCGAGCGAGAGAGGGAGAGTGGCGAGCGAGAGTTTGAGGGAGAGAGGCGACTGGCAAACAGTTTGTTACATGACACAATTAAATCAAAGTGTGGTTATACCATTTAATTTGAATTAATAGTTTGCCATTATGTACAATTTTCCCTAAATTTATCAATCTTACAAATAAAATTCTAATATTTTTTATTTTTATTTTTTATCAAGGTATGTAAATCATAAGAAAAATAATTTATTTTTATATTTACTAAACAAGTGTGAAAATTTCAGCTTTTCAAGTTTGGGCTCAAGCATCATAGGCTTTTCCAATCCATTTTTGCTGACGGTCTATATCATATTTTGACCCGACCCGACCCGGCCCATATCCACATCAACCTAGGGCACTAAACTTTACAAAAACCCTATCACAGACAGAGTCGCCATTCCACCTGCCGTGAGCACAGAAAAGCTCTAACAACCCTATTCTCGTCTCACTTTTACAATTTCAAGGTACACATACATTGCTTTTATGTACTATTTTCGTATTTTTTTGCTAATTGTTATTGGATTTCATTCACATTCTTCTGTTATTGCTTTTACCTTTAGTGTTGCTTCTCAATGCGATTTAGGTAGCTTTTATTTGCTGTTGTTTTGGTTTTATGTTGAAGATCTTTGTGTGTGCTCACTTTTATTCGTGGAAAATGATTGTTTTGTTGTTAAGTATGATTCATCTTATATTTGAGCAAATTGGATTTCCTGATTACTTTATTAAAATCTATTAAATTGATTGGCTGAGTTTTTTCTTCTTGGCTTAGGATTGAAAACTAGTTTCTTAATCTGTTATGATTTATCATAGGAAATTTTGTTAGAGGAGCTGTAATGCACTATTAGTAATGACATATGAATAGCGAGATTTAAGGGTGGTAAGAAACAAAGAAATGCTGCACCCAGGGTTGTCAATGAATACCATGAGGTCTCAGTTCAAATACCACAAGAGACAAAATTATTAGATGATTTCTTGCCATCTGTTCAGAGTTACCTTATACATGTTTCTTGGGGGAAATTAAAAAACCCGGACACCACAGTTATAAAAATAATAAAGAAATGTCTTGTCTTAAGAGATTATGTGTTCATAAGATAGAGCATATTTAGGGAGTAGCAATTTAATGGTTCTGGTGATTGTTATGTTTGTAAGTGTTGTGCCCAATTTGCCTGATCCTTTTAACAATGACCTAGTTCCGGGTGAAATGATATATCATGTTATTTGACATTGTTATATGACAGGGATGGGTGAGGTAGTTAAGGGAGCTGTTCCAGTTCCAGAGTCAGTATTGAAGAAGCAAAAAAGGAGTGAGGAATGGGCCCTTGCAAAGGCACAAGAGCTTGTCGCTGCAAAGAAGAAAAGTGCTGAGAACCGGAAATTGATCTACAACAGAGCTAAGCAGTATGCTAAGGAGTACGACCAGCAGGTTGGTCAAGCTCAATCACCCTCAGATAATATTCTTGTTTTGAGTGCCAAATGTAATAATTAGTTTTCAATTGCTGTTTTTAGGAAAAGGAGTTGATCCGTTTGAAGCGTGAGGCTAGATTGAAGGGTGGTTTCTATGTTGACCCTGAAGCAAAGCTGTTGTTTATCACTAGAATCCGTGGGTAAGAGCTCTTATTGTGACTGGTCTTTTAAGCTTTGAAATCACTGGTATTGTAATGGTACTCATTAAACTTATATTTCTTAGGATTAACGCTATGCCTCCACAGACCAAAAAGATATTGCAGCTTCTACGGTTGAGACAGGTAACTAACTACTTGTTTGATGGTATTGCTAGAGAGAGCTGGTAGGATCTTGTGTTACTACTCAGAACACGCTAGGTTGTTTAAAAGTAATCAGTTAATAACAAGATTGTATTTTTTTCTCCAATATATGCTTTAATTTTATTCGTTATTTCCCCTTGTTTTGCTTGAAATATACCATAAAAATGTTTTTTTTGGTATTGTTTCATGGCTCATCTTTTTCAAAAATCTAGAGCAGAATCTTTATTTAACTGGACTTATACCATGAGTGAGACTTTACTTGAAACAGTCTTCAGTCTTCACATAGATTTTATTGCTGAACTTGGTAGTGTTTGATCTGCAGCCAAACAATTGTGGGAGTCCTATGGATTCTTCGTTATTATATTTCATCAACTTCTCTTTTGCATAAAAAATGAAATTGCATTTTATTTATATCTTGATTTTGGTGTGGCGGATCCATTTAGATTTTAAGGTTACTTTCCACTATTCTAATTATGTGATTCTCTTACTCCCATGTTGATGGCAGATCTTTAACGGTGTCTTTTTGAAAGTCAACAAAGCCACTGTCAACATGCTTCACAGAGTTGAACCTTATGTTACCTATGGGTAGGTTATCACTGGAGAGTTTTGCCATTACCTGGATCATTTTTGCTGTTTATCTGTTATTTATATACATTGGTTTTCCTCTTTCAGTTATCCTAACCTAAAAAGTATTAGAGAATTGATCTACAAGAGAGGTTATGGGAAAGTTGACAAGCAGAGAATTGCTTTGACTGACAACTCTGTCATTGAGCAGGTCAGTTTCTGAAACAACGGCACTTTGGTCTTTGAATTGAACGTTTATCGTGTTTTGTTGACATGTCATTGTGATTATTCCTGTTTCAGGTATTGGGCAAGTATGGAATTATCTGCATGGAAGACCTAGTCCATGAGATCATGACCGTTGGACCCCATTTCAAGCAGGCCAACAACTTCCTATGGCCGTTCCAACTTAAGGCACCTTTAGGTGGATTGAAGAAGAAAAGGAATCACTATGTTGAAGGAGGTGATGCTGGTAACCGTGAGAACTTTATCAATGAACTTATTAGGAGGATGAACTAAGAGAATTGGAAATTTTGCTGTGTTAGGAGTGAGTAACTTTATCTCATCTTTTAAGACCTTTTTGGGGTATTGCAGTGATAAACAGCTTCAGATTTTCTGCCTTCATTTGAGATTGTTTAGAGTTATGACAGTATACGACAATGATGATGTTTTTTTCCGCAGGGAACATATCAATGTCAAATTATTATCTTTATCTATATTTTGTGTTTCTTGTGCTTTAGTGCCTTGAATGTGGTCATAAAATTCCTTTCAATACTTTGGGGCTGGAGAAATGTTAGTAATTTGTTTGAGCTTTCAAATTTTGTGGTTTACTTTTCGAGTTAGTAGAGGTTTCAAATGGAGATGAAATGCTAAAGCATTTTTGAATATGAGCAGTCGAGGCAAGAATGCTAGCATGTATCTTGAAGACGACCAGTTACAATTGGAAACTGGAATTGGATGCAACTTCTGAATTTTTGTTTTTTGCATTTGGTGTTATCGAATTGGAATCTCATTCTAACTAAGGATTCTTGTGGTTAATAAAACGTGCTTGCTTTCCTTGGCAAAACCAGGACAAAGTTGAGCCAAAAGATCTCAATTCAAGATAAAATTGCACTTGAGGTTATTTTATTGTGCTATATATTTTCCTTCAAAAAAGTAATTGAGCAGAGCAGGAGGGTTATTGACTGGTGAAATGAGTTAAAATTCTTGTATTGTAGATGATAGGGGAAATCAATTTAACATAAATACTGGTGTTTCTATTTGAAAATTAACCTTAATGAATTTGGTGTTTGTTTGGAATAGACAAAACTTATTATTAATTTAGTCAGCCTTCGTCACAAAATACTTTATTCATTTATATGCCCGTAAGAATTTTTTATTTTTTTTATTTTTTTATCCTCCCTAGGAGCTTTCACCCCTTTTGCTTCCTTGGTGACTCGAACTCGCAACCTTCGGGTTGGAAGTGAGGGGTACTTACCATCCGAGCAACTCCCTCTCGTCAAGAAAACATTAATTATGAGGGGTGTTTTGATTATTTTATTCTTATGATTGAGCTGTGTTTGTTGTCTTCGAGGACAATTACTATTAAGGGTAAAATGCAAAAAAATATATTAATTTTGTCCAACTTTTAAAATGACAAGTATTTTGATGACAAGTCTCTACCAGAGGCATTTTTAACTTGGACTCAAAATGTTGCTTAATAAAACGATGTTAAATCCATCCTTAGATAACTTTGAATCTCTAATGGTATTCACTAGTAAATTTAAAACAAATTAAAATCTTAGATAACAAAGATTTCAAATAACAAAATAAAAAGGATACATATTAGACAACAATCTTAAATCTAAAGTGACCATTCAAAACCTTAAACCATATCAGAGTTTCAAACATCTTCATTAAATTGGGAGTAGGAAAAGGGAAATAGGGGGAGGGATTACGAGGCTGAGAATAGAATCTTCACCAACAATGTAAAAGTTCAGGTAATCAACTAAAATTCTCTAGTTTCAAACATCTCGACTCAAAGAAACATATGAAAAAAAATCTTCATTCTTCTCCAACTTCATGTTTTCTTCTGGCAATTCCATCCATACTTCAATTCCCTTGCCATCAGCACTATCCATAAAATGAAATCCACATGGGCATTTTACAGAATTAATCCAAATAGGCTTACCCCATCCAAAATGACCTTCATAAAAACCAATTTTACACCAACTAATAAAACCAGCAATTCCCACTTCATTTCCTCTACTTATACACAATTCAAGAATTGAGTTTATGTAATCTATGTACTCATGAATTCTTCTTATATAACCATCTTCTACCTTTCTTATTGATTCTTGAACTTTGTCCACCAACTTTTTGTAATCCATTTCCCCTTCTTCAACTTCCCATTTGGCCATTATTGGATAAATTAGATTGCCAATGCAATTTGTAGGGAAATTTGGATTCATTCTCTTCCTCAAGTTAATTGATGCCATTAGTATGCAACTTTTTTTGTCCTTCCATGTTGATATAATTGATGACCATAGGAAGGCTGATAGAGCCTCAACACGACTCATGCAACGTTCCTTAACAGGGCAACTCTGTATTAATGTAGCTAGCTAGCTTTGAGTAATCAAATATTAATCTCTTCATTGCGATTTTGAATGGAAGATCTTCTAGGGATGGAATCATTGTTAACATAGGATTATTTCCAAGATATCTTGGTGGAAAAATCCTAGTAACGTAAACGATAAATCCATTGATTCACTTTTGCCCATGTTTTGACAAAAATACCAAGCGTGGATGCATCACCAATTAAAGGCCAAACACACACAAATGGAAATTTCCCTCAATTGAACTCCTAGCAAAACTTTACTTGGTTCTTTACATCTATCAAGATTGGTATGGAAGCAATTGATTGACAAAGATTTTCAACATTGACAATGTTGGACAAGGTAATGTCCCTAACATTTGCTTCAAGAAAATCGACCCCTTCATCGTTGCATTCGATTGTGTATACATCTTTTATTCTACCAGACATGCAAGTGTTGCTCTTAATGAAGTAAAGTCATTTGATCCTCGTAACTTCCATTATCTATATACCAATTTAGGAATATAAAAAGATACTTCTCAGTCGTGAATTGGGTTTCCCATAGAAACCACCAGCACATTAATTGAAAAATCTGCAGCTCATTTCTTACCCCATAGGGAAACGTTGCCCAGATCATTTGGTATGGCACAAGTAGTTGACCCATCTTTACTGGGAAAGTAAAGGTTTCTATCACAAATGAATATTGTAAAGGCAGACAATTACAACAAAAGAGATGGGTGACTGCAGTGAAACAGGACCAAACTCTCAAACTGTGCATACTCAAGTGTATCGAAGAAAGTTTCAGGACATGTGAAGTTACTCCTGGCGCTAACTCTTCTTGCAACACTATCAAGGGGATCCATAATACAACACAGGATATCCAGGAAAACAACATCAAACATTCCCTTGGCAGATATCACCTCGACATAATGGGCATACCCTACATAAAATGAACAATTTTAACTCCAGTTTCATTTAGCAGAAGATATTTTCACCAAAACCAAAAAGATAAATATCACAAGACAAGATTGTAATCACTCTTATGACCACACATTGCAGGGTACAAATATCATGTTGCAGGCACTTCAGGAAGTACACCCTGTCCAAGTACTCTAATTTCTTTTCCTGGTAAGATGATCAGCTTTTCATTTATGATACTCAACGAAGCCTTCAGCTTTTAAATGAAAATTTATGAGGCCTACAAAGTCATTATCATTGAACGCAAGATTTGTCTGAATATTACCATGTTTCTTTGTGAGATCTAGCTTGATAAAACATCCAGAGGCACAACAAGTATGTGGTTGATGACCTTCCATACTTGATGACATACATTATCTTTACCCTTTTTAAAAGAATAATTTTGAGAACCCTTATCGTTCTCTTGTTTATTTCTATCACTGTGATGGTAATAATTCTCCTTCTTATCACATCTATAGCCACGACCACAATAATTATTTCGTCTCTTCTCGCAATTATCATGTACAACTACATTCACTTAAGAGAATGAACATCCAGTGGAACTGCTTCATGATTTTTCAAGCGAATTGCTCTGCTCAACCACAAGTAGGCATGTGATTAACTAAGAGTATTTCTTAAAGCCTTTTTTATGATATTGCTATTGTAGCTGCACATGTGAAGCATGAAAAGTAAAAAAGGTTTTCTCACAATTTCTACTGCATGTCTTGGAGATTCAATCAGTTAAGTGGAAACAATGTGACACATGAAGATATTTTACCATCATCTTCAAATTGAACTCTGCATAAGTTCTAAGAAACAGGATATGTTTTGGATTTTGTCTTTACATAGTTTCTTGTAATTGGTAATATCCTAATTAAGAGATATTAGTAGGTGTGTACAATCAACAATATCCACCCCTCTCTTAGGAGTCTGGAGCCAAAAGGGAAAAAAAGTTTGCCCAAAATTCCAAAAGAGCAACAAAACACAGAAGAAACCAAAGGAGTAAAGGCGTAGGGGCCTATGCGCCTTACCCCTTACTCCGTTAATGGTGTTAACCGACAAAAGGAAGGCGCACTGACACAATGGCCTAGTAAGGCGCACTGACACCTGCACCTTGCAATAGAGGAAAATATTTTATAGTTGATCAACTCATTTTTTTTGTATTCTAAACATAAAAAGTGAGATCATTCTAACCTCAAAATGAACCCAAAAAAAATTCATAACTTTCTACTATTGAAACACCTAACTTATCCGAATATTTGACTTCTCTATCCGTTGGAGTCTTAACCGAAGTACTCTTAAAAATATCTTCATCTTTTTCATTGTTAACATGATTGTTATCCTCAACAACAACCATTACTTTAGCCTGTCCTAGAAGGACGTAAATTCATTATTACCATGGTTGTTATCCTCAATAACAACCATGTTTTTGGCATGTGTTAGCCTTGTACATTCTAGCTTCTTCGCCTTGTAACAAAAGACATAACATGATTGTTTCCATCCAAATGATTTTGTTGTAAATTGGATATCTTATTTTCAAAAGGAATTACTCTTTGTAAAACCTTTCGGGTAGCATCTAACGTAAGTAATTATTGAGGTAGATTTCATATCTAAATAATAATTATGTGTTAGTAAAAAAGAAAATGTGGTAGGAACATCTTATGTGAATAGAAATCTAAATATATGATCATTTTGCAAGTGAAAGTAGTATATATAGAGAAATCAATAGGTGTAAAATGCATGGGCCTTATCAGGCGCATGAGCTCATGTGCTTTAGAAGGAGTATTTTTATATTTTGAAAGTGTTGTTTGATTCAACACTAAATCAAATTCAATCCAGTGCTTTAGAAGGAGTATTTTTATATTTTGAAAGTGTTGTTTGATTCAACACTAAATCAAATTCAATCCATTATTTTTGAACAATGGCTATTGTAAATTTTAAATATGAAATAATCAATATTTAAGTTATCATGTGAATATAAAATAATATTGAGATCACTTATCGGATACCACAAAAATAATTCAATGTCGATGAATTATTTTTAAAACCTTTCTATCAGTGATAATGATATTATGACAATTTATAATATTTTTAAAACTTTGCAATGTTGATTTGAATCAACACTGCAAAGATTTAATACTGGAGGAAAAGAACAAAACCCTAAAATAAGGCGCAAGGGCCCATGTGCCTTACTTTAGAATTGTCCTTGAATCTTTGTCGTGTTGATTTGATTCAACACTGCAAAGTTTTTAAAATAATTCATATTAGAGTTCGTAGTCCGATATAATTCGAAGTCAAATATAATTTTTTTTTAAAACTTTACAGTGTTGAATCAAATCAACACTGCAAAGATTCAACGTACAAAACCCTAAAGTAAGGCACATAGGCCCATGTGCCTTGCTTTAAGGTTTTGTTCGTTTCCTCCGTTCTTGAATCTTTGCAGTGCTGATTCAAATCAACACTGCAAAGTTCTAAAAATAATATAAATTGTCATGTCACAATATCATTATCACTAATATAACATTGATAGCAAAGTACTCCCTCCGTCATATTTTATGTGGCACCATTTGACTTGGCACGGTGTTTAAGAAAAAAAAAGGACTTTTGAAACTTGTGGTTGAAAATCATTTCATTAAGAGTAAAAGTGATATTTTAAAGTTAAATTGTTTCTAATTATAGTAAGGTGACATTCTTTTTGGGACGAACTAAAAAGAAAAGGGTGTCACATAAAATAGGACAGAGGGAGTACAATTTTAATAAATTTCAAATATATAATTATCAAAATCATTAGTAAAATAAATAGTTAATTATTTATCTATTATTAAGTAAAATATTAAAAAATTATCATGTACTAATTAAATTCAACTAATATTGAGACCAATTATCGAATACCATAAAGATAATTCGAAGTCTAATATAAATTATTTTTAAAACTTTGCAACCCTTACTTGGGGTTTTATTTGTTTCCTCCGATCTTGAATCTTTGTAGTGTTGATATGATTCGACAATGCAAAGGCACATGTGTCAGTGCGCCTTCCTTTTGTCAATTAACAACGTTAACGGTGTAAGGGGCAAGGCACACGGGCCCCCTACGCCTTTACCATTTGGTTTCTTCCTTGATTTGTTTGTCCTTTTGAAATTTTGGGCAAATTTCTTTGCTCTTTTGGCTCTGGACTTTTCTTAGGTGTGTTGTTAGGTTTAACAAACTTCTTTATAATAAAGAATATCTTGGTTGGATGTAAAACATGATATCAAATTATCAACCTACAATAATTAGTGTGTTGCTATTCCATAGGTTGTACACAAAGATCTTTCTTCTCTCCAACTATTGATGACTTGTACAAAAATAACACTAAGACCATAGAAGAGTAGCTTTCTAAGAACAAACTTAGGTTTGTAACAAACTCTAATTTCGTCTTTTTCCAGATAACAGTAGTCTCTAACAGTAGTCTCTGAGCCAGTTTAAGTGCACCTTGACTAGTCCACTGAGTACCTGCGATCTCTCACTAGTACAAAGACTATCTCTATCGGTTATGCCTTAGATGATAAGAAAAAACCACCCAGTGCTTTTATCTAGGTTGGAATATGAACCCTGGTCTCCAAAGTTTTCACCCACTTCATGGACCACTAAGCAACACCCTAGGGTGTTGATAAACTCTGATTTCAAACATGATACTTCTGCTTATGAGTATGGTAGCAAAGGTGACAGAAAGATTGAGGCAGAAGGGTACTAGCCAGGGAAACACCCTAAACTGGTTAAGAAACAAGTCCTAAACAGATTCCATCTCATCAAATCATATTTCAAGTACATTTTTGTTCATCTCTTTGCCAAGTATCATGATAAGAGGAAAGACTAGATTGAAGTTTGTAACTTCAGTCTTCAGGAAAATTGGATGATGATACAAATAGCTGAGAAGCCTCTGAATTCCGAAATTGACTGAAAGATACCAGCACAAAGCAAAAGGGGAAAAAGTATACCTGTGAATTTCTTTGAGCCATTTATCAACACAAGTCCTGTGAAATTCATGATGGCAAGGCAGTGTTCGTAACATATCTCCTTCCTCGTATTCAACCAGACAAATGTAACATCTGTCAAAATAAAGCCAAATAGTTCACATGAAGAAAATAAGGCCATAATATTCAAGCTAACAAGACCACATAACAAATTAATTTTTTGACTAAAAATGAAAGAAAGAAAAGGAAAAATTTAAATATTCTGCATATAGAATTAGATAATAAACAAAATCTGAAAGAGTTTTAACATAAAGCACCCAACCATGTTATATTTATTCCCAGACAACCAGTAATGATTAGTTAACTTACTCCAGGATGGCATAACCAAATAGATTATTTCTAGGTCTAAATCCAATGCTAGCAGCAGATTGAGCATGAAAAAAGACCACTGCTTTCACCTACAACTCTTTAAAACTTCTATTCAGAATAGGATAATTAATGAAAGTACAAGTGACATCAAAATACTAGTAAAGAAGACCCTTCAGATTATTGGTACTTCGTGGCAAATGCTTTGGAGTTGAGAGGTTTCCCAGTATTCTCACCATGTTTGTGTTGGTATCATCAAATATACAAGGACACATCTTTCTTCCAGGGTTAGGGATACAATTATATCACTTATATAATTTGGAACAGTATGCCAAAGCACTATTCGTGCAGGTGTACGAGCTTGCATTTCAGATAAAGCAAACTCTCCATGCTGAAAAGAAAAAATAAATACAATAGTAGAAATCCTAGCTGAAGCAGAGATCTGCTCGTTAAATGGCTCAAAATCTTCTTATTCAAATATAACTAATGCCAAGGGAGCTGGCTAGTTTGGTTTATTTGATATGCTTTGCATAATTCAAATTCCACGCTGAGCAAAAAAATTCAGATCCTCTCACATATTGGAAAATCAGAAAATAAAGATACATCAGCTTATCTTTCACAACATTCATCAACATTCTTCAATCAGTATTCTATAACAAACCTTTAGATATACATCTATATTCACCTTCGTTCAGAGGAAGAAAGATTTTCATTTTGGCATTTGCCGAATGCAGTATAGAAGGAAATAAAGAGGGTTAAGCAAGACTCATCTGGCCATTGAGCCTATTTTCATTGGTCATAATGTTTCCTTTCTAATTAATCATGCTAGTAAGAAGTTCTACTCTTTTTCAGTGGTTTTCCTTCAATCTCCGAGTATCTTCTAGCTATTTTTTTATCAGACAAGTTGATTTTTTAGTTATTTAGCAACCAGAGATGCAATTGCAGGGACTCCTATACATTCCTTTTTCTCCAATCCAAAATTCAAGGACCTTACAAAATCCAAAAACATAGCTGCAATATTTAATTACAATGGTTACACCAAGCAAAAAGTACCTCTTCTAGCTACTTTGCCCCTAAAATTTTGCATAACCTTTTGGAAATTCATTTACACTTACTTCTAGAAAGTGCTATATCAATATGAATAACTCTCTCAGAAAGAATACAAAACTATAAAAGGTGCAAGCAGAAAAGGAATCAATGAAACAAAACTATAAATGGTGCAAGCAGAAAAGGAACCAATGAAACAAAAACACAGCATTGTAAGATTGCTTGGATGCAAACAACATACATAATAAATCTTAAAGGAGCAATAATCTGGTAAAAAGTAAAATGTGATACTCACTGTGCAACTTCGTCATTCGAACTCCTACGGAATTTGTTGTATGATTTGACAGGTAGGGATTCAACAACTTCATTGGGTGCTGGAACAGATCCAATTGAGGATACAGAAGGTTGGGATGATAACACAACTGATTGCTGATGAATTTCATCCAGAACCTAAAATGAGTATCCAAGTTCAACTCGTACTGATGATTAAAAGGTAGATGTTGATGAAGTAAAACAGATTGGTAACATTACCTCGAATAAAGCTTCTGCCAACATAACAATTCTTGAAATGCTTGCTCTGGCACTACTGTCACTATCTAAGTTAGCTCCTTGGCTACTGATACGACATGTACAGTGACCTGTTCGATGCTGACCAGATAAAACACAAGACCTCTCATGTCCAGAATGGTTCTCAAAGCGCCTTCCCAGTCGTTGAAGGGCATAGACCTAAGAATTTGACCAATATGTTCAAGAACGTCATGTCTTGTCTCAAAACTATACATCATAAGAGGGACTGTACATATATATGCTTTTCAAGCACATTCAGATTACTGTTCTGTTTGAAAAAGTAATACCAAATGATACATCTTTTTTAAGAATTATTTTGGAAGTAATGGCCAACGAGTTCCACCAAACACGTAACACACAGGATTCGAAGTATTGCATTCATGTTTAAAGCAAAACAGACTATTACCCTCTTGCTTATATGGGGTTGTCATATAACCTAAACGTAAGCACAGTGAAATTAGGCAGATATTTACAGACCTGAGATCTTATTCTTCTTCGCCTCTCTAGCCAATTTGACCTATGCTCCAGAAGATCATGATATCTTGTTTCTCTTCCTCTTGGGCTCTCAACTGCATAATATTGGCTCCCGTACAAGGAGGTAGAGGCACTAGATGATGCAAAGCCAGATGTAGTTGATAGAATTAAGTCATTCCCTTCGGATGCTACCGAACTTAATTCACCACCTAAATTCTGTCTCATACTATTCTCACTAGCATGCCCAGTTTCCGTTTCCCGTTGAAAGGAACAAACATCAGGAAATGATGATCTTCGAACAACCCTATCGCGAAGTCTACCGACACTCAGGGTTCTGCTGATACTAATGTTCCTTTCAGTAGGCTCGCGAGCTGCACTCCTTCTGTCAGAAACTCTTGTCTCGAAACCATCAGTATAATTATTATTTCTTGGAGAAAATAAATTAACAGTACACTCTACTCTAGTATCATGTCTGTCGCCTGACAAACCTCTTCTGGAAGCAGGATGTGGCTCATCCATGATATTATCAGAGAAGTTAGCAGTTGAAGGAGTGAATACTAAGGTATTAGAAGTAACATCTTCAGAGCATTGGCTAGGAGACCGATTGCTGAAACAACTAGGAAGGAAGTCACAATTATGTGGCCTTTCATTTCTGTCAGTGAATCTACTTGATGAACTTGAGCGCCGAAGCTCATCCTCATCAATTGAAGTAGCAAACCTCTGTGAAGATGCAAAAAGGGACCTTGCTGACCCTAAACTGTTTGCTCTGCTCAGCCCGAAGCTCATGTTTCCAGGACGAAAATTGAACCGGGGGAGGAAACGACCAGAAAGATTCGATGATCTAGATGATGAAGCTCGAGAAGAAGCATCACCTTTCCTAGCAATTGTATTAGATAAGCGTGATTCATCCCAATCATCAAGCTCAACATTGGAGGCTACACATGTTTCATCATGCTTCTTAATTTTAACCTTTCCAAACCATTCAGCTTTTCTTCCTCCTGATTTAGTCTCACTCAAACAAGCACCACTAGCCTCATTTCGTTTCGTTTGAGTTTCCAAAGCCTGAAATACAAGTTTATGAATCAAAAACGTTATCACATATGGCAAAAGTTTAGTAGTTTATGTACAATTTTTTCAAAGCACTATAAATTGTAGAGCCAAAAGTACAACAATGAAAGCACAATAAACAATCTCTACGCATGCCTGTAAATGCAGAACTAGAAAAATACCAATTTATTGTCCATTAGCACTAAACTAAACCACTAAAAACAAATATACACGGAAAACCAGTTACTACAAAATTGCCTTCATAATGCGCCTAAAATATATTGTGAAGGAACATTTTTCCAGATCACTAACCTATTGTAGGTCATTATAAGGCCAAACAAGCACAATGTAGCATGATCAAAGCTGCAGAATGCTAGAAAAACATATAAAACAAACCTGTGCTGCTTCATTTTCAGAATCGCGAGATCCGAGACACGCTGACTGAAAAACTTTACTCCGAGTGGATCGAGATCTCCGAACGACCACCGATGATGAAGATGAAGCCGCCGGAGATGACGGTGGCAGCGGTGAATCAACTGCATTATTCTTGCTACTACTCGAACCCATTTCAAGTAGAAAAAGTGTAGATCCAAATGAGGAGTTTCAGATCCAGTAATTTGAATGTAATAGTTGGATTTTGATTATTTTATACAAATTTATTGTGTATAATTTTCATTTTCATGGATTAGTGCAGTGAGAGAGTAGTGGGGTAGGGTGGTGGGGGGTGGGGAAAAGAGAAGCATATGGGCGTTATTTGTGGCAGTATTCGGGGATTCAAATTCAAGTTTGGTCGTGACGCTGCCGTTTACATATTTTAGTGTTGCTCTTTTGTGCTGTGTATGTGTTTTGCTGGCTTTGTAGTAATAGCGCGAATTCAAATGCAATTACTTTGTCTTGTATGTGGCGTGATAACGCTCCTTTTTAGGATTTTAGGAATGATTGTTCTCTATCTTCTTTGGATTTTGGTAGATTTTCTTACTCTTTCATCTCAATTTGAAGTATTTTAATTTAATTAAATATATGAAATTTAAGAAAGATTTTTAAATTAAATAGAATGTTGGAATTAAAAACTTATTAAGTATTGTTTGAATATACAATGTCATTTCTTGATTTGAAATTAACATTTGGACACGTGATTTTAAATCTTGAGACAAAATTCTTCAAAAATAAAAATGATTTGGAAATTTCATATCACGATTTTATATTTTTGATATACAAGGTATTTGTCAAGAAAATCAATAGTTTTATATCTGCATAATTTTTTTTGCAAGAATACCACATGAGTGATGAAATATTCATAGAAAATGAATATGATGATACAGTTACTAGTAATATTGATCATGTTCAATTTTATTAAAGAGTAGTAAACTACAATTCAAGTTCAATTTTACTTTTTTATTGAACTAAAGTTCAATCAATAAATGTTGTATTTTTTTAGAATTACTTTGTGATAATGTATTTGGTATGAACTTTTGCTTATTTGGTAAGATTGTATTAAAAAGTTGGGATAATTTTGATAGTTTTCATAACTTATAGGGATTTATATTTCTGAGTAAAAACAATAGAACTTAAAGATCCAAATTGCACGTTCAAACAAAACTTCAAATTCATCTCATATGATTTTCATATCATGATTTCATCTCACATGGTCAAACGATCCTAAATATAAAAAGTGACATTTCTTTTGGGGACAAATCAAAATGAAAAAAAGGAACTTAAATTGAGACAAAAAAAAGTAATTGCTTACTAAAAAGAAAAACTAATTTGAGAAAATGTGATTCTTTTTCCCCAATAATATCTTTCACAATCTCAAAACAAAAGATATGAACTTGAGATATATATTTATTTTTGGGAAAAGGACAAATATACCCCCCAACTATCGTATATAGTATGCAGATACCCTCCGTCATACTTTTGGGACATTGGTTCCCCTGACGTCCAAAAACTAGAGCGTATATGCCATTCACTCTAACAGAAGACTAAATAGGGACACGTGGCACATCTTATTCATCGATCCGATGTTGGGTCGGTGGATAAGATTATGACACGTGTATGTCCGTTAGTATAAATGGTATATATGCTCTAGTTTTTGGACGACAGGGGCACCAATGTCCCAAAATATATGACGAAGGGTATCTGCATAGAATTTACGATAGTTTGAAGGTATATTTATCCTTTTTCCCTTTATTTTTCTCATTTCAAAACAATTACACTAACCAAATTGCAATTTCATTGATCTTATCATCAAAGAGTGAAGTTGTGGTTCCAAATGACACACAAATAACTTTGGTAGTACTTGTTTGTCTAACCAAATCAATGACTTGTGTCATTGTTGGGTGGGCCCTGAGATTGTACTATGATTAAATGGGCCAAGAGCCCACTGCTTTTTTTGCATTTATTGATTTGTTCCTTGAAAAGCATATCAAGAAAAAGACCTCCAAAACTTTTGACGTGTTATATAGTATATCGTTGAAATTAAATCTACTACTCCCTCTGTCCCAATTTATATGACTCACTTTCCTTTTTAGTTCGTCCCAAAAAGAATGACACATTTCTATTTTAAGTAACAATTTGCCTATGAAATGTCTTTTTTACCCTTAATAAAATGATTTACAACCACACAAATTTCTACCATTCATTTTGGACCACAAGATTTAAAAGTCTTTCCATTTTTCTTAAAGTTTATGCCAAATCAAAGTACATCACATAAAATGGGACGGAGGGAGTACTATACTTGTGTGTTTGGATCGACAATTTTATCAAACTTGAAACTAAAGCAACTTAAGATCGATGGGAGGTCATTTGTCATATCCACATCGATAGCGAAAGGTCTCCTTAGAGCCTAGTGTAGACTTATATATATGTATAAAAATAATATTTGGTTATCTGAAAAATTAAACTATTTCACATTAACACTAAACAAAGTGCAGTGGTTTAATTTAGCAATTGCATTGCTGGTATACACAGGTATACAACGAACGCTCTATTCAAAATAATTTTGCAATCAACTGGGTGGAGGGCTCCACTCAATTCATCTAGAAGCGAATATAAAATTTAAACTTATAAAATTTCTTAAATACTAAATTAATTGTACTTTAAAAATTACAAGTTTAATTATAAAATTTGTTGAAAGTTTAATAAATACTTACGCATAAATTTACTCTTCGTCTGAAAAATACTGAATTCAGATGAACCGACATTGAAAAGTGTCTTGCCAACAACCTAATAAGTATCCATTCATTCACTGGACAAGGAAAGCTGAGATCAAGTTGGCTTTTAATGAATGATAGCTTTAGGAAAGTTGTCAATTTAATTTAACACTCAGCTAATTATTATGAATAAAATTTATGAGTAGTATATACAACACTTACGATTCCTAATGTATAAAGAAAATCACAATAAGATAATTTTATGGTTGAAATTTCCAAGGGTAATACTTACAAAAAAAAATTCAATCCCAAAAGTATAAAGAAATCTATAATGGGATAGTTTCATTGGTGACCCTTGAGAAAATAATGATGTAATTTTATAGTACGATAACTTTATGAGTGATAATTACATTTTTTTTAAATACATAGTTGAATCTTCAAGAATTTTTTATAGAATTATTTTGGAATTTGAACCAAAGCTCCATGAAAATGACTCTTAGTCGCTTTCAAATAAACGGACCAAATAGTGGGGCATTCTATTTTAACGCTCCCATTTAACCTGAATTTTTTTATTATGTATGAGGCATGCCAAATCATACTTAAGAGGCATTATTTGATTGACAAATGGACTGGGACCCATCTGCCAAGTGACAAAGGGCATCTATTAAGCCTTTTTTTTTTTTTACACTTATTTTTAATATATTTTTTGTTTTCATTTTTTAAAATGTTTTGTTCATTCTTAACTAATCTAACTAGTTTATGTTTTTTCTTTTATTTTTATTTTACACTTATTTTAATATATTTTTTGTTTCCATTTTTTAAATGTTTTTTTTTTCATTCTTATCTAATCTAATTAATTTATGTTTTTTCTTTTTTTTATGTAGTGAATTTTGATTTATTTTTTTATGATTACTGTATAAGTTTTTATTCTATTCCCTCCCCCCCCATTCTATGTTATTTATTCATATTATAATAAATAGTTGTTTGTATTTAGTTTTTCGTTTATAAAATTAAGATATAAGTAAAAAAAATTAATTCTAACAATTTTTTTTATTAAAAGTATAAATAAAATTTGTAAAGTCGCAAAAAGTCTTTTAAGGAATAAATTAATAAAATTATCATTTTTATTAATAAAATTATCGTACAAATTGACAAAATGATTATGTATTTATGTAGGTGTTTATGGATATTTTTCATTTTTTTGAATTTCGTGAAAATAGTATCAAAACTTATGTAATTGTTTTTTAAGTACATTGATGCTTTTTTCGTTATATTTTTTTATTGAAGAGTATTTGATGGATTTAAGTGCTTATGAAAACATGAAAATGTCGAGAGAAGAATAAAAGAACAAATTAATTTTATACCTTCTTTGTTTTTCTTTTACGAATTTCTTAAGAAATCATAAATAAAATAATAGTTTTACTTATTTATACTTTTATTTTTTATTTTTTTTTATAAATTTTATCTACACTTTCAAAGAGAATTAATTGTTATAATAGCATAAAAACTTTGTAATTAATTATATCTTAATTTGTAATTAATAAATAATTTTATATAACTATTATTAGCAATATAAATAACAAGTATCGACATGAAAAAATAATGTCAATATGTTAGAAACATAATGAATCAGGCAAGAATTTTTTAATTTTATACTTTCCATGAATAAAATTACTGTATTAAAATATGGTGGTGAAAAATTTGGAACAATTTGAAAAAAAAAAAAAAAGTAGGAGCGAGGGAAAACGTCATAAATGAAGAGAGAAAAGGATGAGCTTGGGTAATTTTTTGAAATGAGACCCAATTATCCACTTGTCAAATAATAAATGGAGCCTCATATAAGTATTGTCTACCACATCATATTTGTGCCTCATTCATAACAAATTTTTTCCATTTAACCTATAGTCAATTTGCAAAAAAAAAATACTAATTATTTAATGGTTATTCTAGACAAAGTTCAGGAAACACAATTGAAGTATGAAATTTGAAGCAAAGTCTATCAAAATGGTAAAAGAAATAATGTCAGCAACTCATATATATACGATTTAATTTTAACAGAGTAAATTAAAGCATCATCTAAAATCATCATTATTATTACAAGCTTAAACAAGTGGATTTTGAATATAAAAGCAAATTTAAATTACGTGAATATTATTGAAAATTCTCTGAAACATGAGTAAGAATGAACATTAATAGTCCAAATTTTAAAAAATTATTAATATTGAACATATATGTCCAAAACTTCAAACAAATAGTATATGAATTTTAGCTTTATCAAGTCAAATTTGTAACACACATGTCGAAAGTTCACATACACGCAATTACCAAACTTTATTCGGAAATATTTGTAAGCTTCATTTGCAAATATTTAGAAAATTTTAACCACTTACGAAATGAAAAAAAGAAATTAAGTTTTTCTGTTTTTTCACTTATAAAAAAATCATAACTATTTTTTTTTTCAAGTGATCTAAAAAATCAATTTTCGTGGATATTCGTAAATGGTAACCTTAGGTCTACTATGGTTATATGTACAAAAAAGTTGCGAGTAAACCGGTTATTTGTGCACTTGCGCCATTTTCACCGCAATTACAACTCTGCTGGAGTCTGCTCCGTCTATCAAATTTGTTTTGGTTATATTTCGCCATTTTTGCAATTTTTTGGTGTTTTACTGAAGCTGCTATATCCAAGTTTCGAGCAGGTATATTTGGTTTTGAATCAGAAATTAGTTTGTCTGTTTTATACTGAGGAAAGTTATTTGTGCCCATCTCCTGTTTGATGAAATTCCTCTGAGAACCTCTATCTGTCTATGTATGTATCTTTTTGGTGGTGAATTGCTTTGATTTATATCTTTTATCTGCATAAAGTTTGTGAAAATCGAACATTGAGATAGAATTGGTGAACAGTTTTCTCTTTTTTTTTGGTCTCTCTAGTGTAAATGATTTGGAAATGAGTGTGTTGTTTCTTGCAGGCAGAGGAATATAATGGACTGGGCATTTGTGCATAAAGTCTGGGAAAAATCTATTTCGAGCAATGTTGGTTCAGGTCCGTGAATGTAACATTGCTGAAGAAGATTATGTGTTCTTTTTTTACTTTAACATGTATAATTCAGCTGAGATGGGTTCTGCCATTTTCAGGTCAACCATTGAAGGCTGCTTTGCTTTTAAATTACGACCCTAATGCCCCTTCTCGACTGATGTCTACTATGTAAGGGAAAATGTGGAAATACTATTTATAGCTCTTATCTTTTCTGTTAATGTATGTCTTGAGGTAGCTAAACTGGTTATTTAGAACAATGCAATTGCTTTTTTCTAGTAATAATTTTTTTTCATATGCATAATAAGTTCCAAAAGGAATTCCTTGGCCAAAGAGGGCTCTTATCTTGCCCTAACTTACGTGACTGTTGATCAAACCCTGTTGCCTCAGTTCAAATACCACCAGTACTTTGATAAAAGTGATCTTTTTTTCTTCTTTTACTATAACAAATGGTCTTGTCCACTTCAGTATAAGCAACTTGACTTGTCATTCTTGGGGCTTTCTTTTTGATCATCTTTCCTTGAGACTTGAGATTTTACTGTAGTTTTAGAAGAGAAGCTGTACAATCATTCTCCTTGTTCTGATCCTGGAAGCCTACACATGGTTAAAGATCTTGCTTTAGGGGTATCCACAACAAAATACTGAATAATCAAAGTTCAAGTGTCATTTTCTTGTCCTATACTTTGGAGTTGACAATCTTTGGGTGCAGTAAGTACTGGCTTTCTACGGGTCCTTTTCGATTAGTAAAAGATGTACTTATTGACAGTAAGAAAACCCAGAATCCAAGCTTTGTACATTAACACTGATTGCTTTATGCAAAAAAATGCTTTTGCAAAGTTCGTTAAATCTGGGCATATATGAACATCACAAGTGCTCCAAAAATAGACCAAGTATGGTGCTCTGTATTTGTAGGAAAGTTTTTCAGCTTTCAACTTTTATAGCTGCACTCCGAAAACAACCAATGATTTATTCGTGAAGTAACATAAGAAACTTTACATACTTTCCTCTGATATGGGACGAGAAGATCAGATAAGAAGCAAAAAAGAAAAAGTTCTTTCTAGATACTTTATAGTAGTGTCACTATGTGCAAAACTGTTTTTTTTTTCCGCTTCGCTCTGTGCTTCTGGAAAAATGGTGTAGGTTTAAAGGCTTGTGTTTGTGCATGTAGTGCAGAGCAAGAAGGTATAATGGCAGATCCAACCGAAATGTGTGAACTCATCAGCTTTGTCAAGAGAAACAAACTGCAGACGGAGAGCTTTGTCATTGGACAAAATCAATGTGAGTTTATTGCTGTTTACAAATAAAAATTAATCATGCTTGAACTTTGGGTTCTGGGAAGTATTTTATCTTTACTTGTCATCTGAACTATGTGCCCATTTGTGGTATTCCAAAATTCTGAAGCTTGGAGCTGGCACTTAGGTTTAAATGTGTAGAGATAGTGATGGGGTACCTACATTCATGTTTGTACTTTGCCTCCTGCACGTGTGATATTGAGGAGTAAATGCAATATACCTATCTGTTCTTAATAATAGTTTTTGTGGTGGCTGTGTGCTGGGTTGCTTATAGGGTTTGACAGTATTGTTTGTGCACTCAGTCATAATGCCAAGCAAAATACCAACTGTCACGCCTGGTTACTTTTTTATTCTTATTGTTATTGTAGTTCTTTAGAAAGGATTACTAAAATCAGAACTATCTCAGTTTTTTTTTAAAACTATCTCAAAAAAAGATTAAGAACAGCTGGTTTGTTTTCTTGAAAATAAACACCGCTTAAAAGCTAGCTTTGTCATTTTTGTCGACAGATCTTGTAACATCAATTCATGAGAGTTGGTTCTGTGCAAGAAGCATGAGTACTTCAAAACCTGCTGGTGAAGGTGCTATTCTGATGCAGACAGGGCCATTCTTCTTGATTGGATTGTAAGTATTTTCCATACTTAGGTTACAGTAGTCCAATCTGCTCCCACCATTCCATTAGACCCAAAGTAGTGATCTTAGGTTACAGTAGTCCAATCTGCTCCCACCATTCCATTAGACCCAAAGTAATGATAATGCATGTATAATCCTGGCCAAATTCTAGTCTGTATTCTAGAAGTCACATTGTCTTGGAAACAAAGTGGGAAGAGCTAGTATACCGGGTAGTATTTCCAATATTCATCGGGTAATTCAGCACAACTATCTATGCTGTAGTGACTAATAGAAATGCTTTGGAACATACCATGATTCTTTCGATTTTGAAGCGTGAAAGAAGATACTTGTTAATTATTGACAAAGTTCAAAGAAATGCATTTATAAATAACAATAAGATTCCTTCAAATTCTTCTTTTGACTGTTAAGATTCCATAAAATTCCCTCAGAGCTCTTTGTTGATCGTTTCTTAAATTCATTCAAGATGTTCCTAAGTTTAAGGTCTTTGGAGAATCAATTGTTTGGTCTTCTCTTACATGTACATTCGGATAGTTGTCCCTCTTTAATCTATCTCAGTACTTCAAATTTTCATTTGTTGGTGCTCTTTTAGTCACATTTTAAAAGAAGCATAAAGTTAACTAAATGCGATAGTGTAAATTCTCACAAAGATACAAGTTTGGTTCCATTGGCTTCTCCTCCTCTCTTGGTTCGCAACTCTCCATCGAGCTAAGTAATTGTTCACTCTTTTGATCTCGAAAGGCCTACAGAATATGCCTAAAGTTTTTATTATTTCGTTCCTTTGTTGTCGGGTTATATCCTTCTTTCTACTTATCAAAAAAAAAAAAAAAACCCTCTTTCGTCATTCATCAGTGGCACTCTGAGGCATTGGTGTTCATTTAGTTGGATGGTAGTTGAAGCTTATTCTTTTCCTTCTATGGTTATGTTTGAGTTTAACCGGGCATGTCTGGTTTAGGATTGAATTCGGATGTGTAGGTCTCTCGGAAAATTATCCAATTCTAAGGGTATGGATTCAAGTCACCAAGGGAGCAAAAAAGGTGGAAGCTCATAGGGAGGATTAATTAAAATTGTTGCACTTCTTCTCAACTAGCTAGACGATGACATTTCTCTATTATCCTTTGCTACTCATCGATGATGGTTTTTGGTATAGGGTTAAAAAAATTTGTTGCACTTCTTCTCAACTAGCTAGACGATGACATTTCTCTATTATCCTTTGCTACTCATCGATGATGCTTTTTGGTATAGGAAGGATTTTACGTTGTTTGGATTCTTTAAAACTAAATTAAATTGTGGGGCACATGAACCTCTTGTCTTAATTCTCTATTGGATTTAAAGCACTTATTAGGCCTAGTAAATGAGGGTCTTATGTGCTCAGCTCCAAAATCAAAGTTCGCTCTGGAAGTCTGTCATGCCCCATTTAAACAGAAAACTTGCTGCCTGCGCAGTTTTATAGTGACCTAGTCTAAACATGCTTACTTGAAATTGGGATTTGACTCACTGGAACCATGAATTTACTTGCTCATACAGGTATGATGGCTCGATTGGTTCAGCATCCCGTGCAATGGTAGTTCTTGATCAGTTTTCATGGCAACTTAATCGAAGAAATCATTGACTGCTTCTTAGATATGTCATTCAAAATATGTTACATAGATCCATGGTCTCTGTATCTCAATGGATAGGATTTTTTTTTGTTGAATTAGTATTTCTTGAGCTGCAAGGTTGTATCACCTCAACTAGTTCATGTCTTCATGGCATTTGTGATTTAACAGACATAAAAATTCTATGATGATGATACAATCCCATTGATCCAAAGAAATTTTCTTTCTTCCTATATCACAATCCCCTCTATAAAATCTCATAATAGAAAAAGACATATAATTATATATGTTGTAAACTAATTATGTGACTGGCTTAACCACATGTTTTGTCACAAGGATAAGGGCAATCAATCTGTCGAAACTGATTTCTCTCCAAAACCCAATCTCCTACTGCTTCAGCTATTGTCTGTAACAAAGAAAAACAAGTGGTTTACGCTTTAGTACAAATTAAACAAAATTATATAGGTAAACAAACAAAATATATTTTTCTCAAAAGTATTTTAAAAAACAAAGCATTTTTGGCCTTCTAAAAACTTGTCCAAACAGACCATAAATCTACTAATTAGCTTTACCTTGTTGAATAATCTAGGTGAATTGGGACCAAACCAACTAGCTTGTTTTTGAGTTTGGCAATGTGCAAAGCAAGAGTTGATGTAATATCCTCTTGTTGAAGATGACCCTAGACCTTCCAATGCCTTTAAAAAGTTCAATCTGAAACCTAAAATAATTGTTCAAAAGTTAGTCCTTAAAACAAAATATGATACGCTCAATAATTATTTAGTACAACGGTTAATTGTCCCCCTGTAATCTATAGGTCATAGGTTTGAGCCGTGGAAACACCATTAGGACAAACTCGCTACATCACACTTCTTGTGATGTGGCCCTTCTCCAAACTACTATCGTGAGATGCTTTGTTCACTAGACTATCTAGAGAAAAATAAATAAATTGATGAATAAATAATGAATCAAACAATTTGAAAATATTATCGACCTTGAAGAACTTTGAGCTGATCTGGTGTACAAGTTTTTATATAAACTCCACAGCTCTTCCATGCATCCTCAGGATCAGTACCACGTGGCACCAAAATGTTCCTTACCTTAATTTAAAGTAAATATATATAAAATTCAGGAAAAAATGGAAAAAAATAAATGTGAAACATATAATAAACTGACCTGCCAACCATCATATGCTGAATTTATAATGAAAAGTGGCGTTTGAATTTGTTGAGCCACATTTTGAGGGAAAAAACACTGCACCATTTAAATTAAAAAAAATATCTTAGATTTGGAATTTCATTAATTTGTTTGATAATTCGTAATATATGTAATTACCTTGAGGAATTAATCTCCAAAATTTAAAATAATTATTGGTAAAATTTGTTATTGCCATAGAGGAATTAGTTAACAAGATTGTTGAATGAAAAATTAGTTCTTGATATTTGTTTTTTCATCACAAGGAACCAACAATTGCTATCCTTATTCTAGTGTAATATTAGTATGCAAATCACACGGGAGAGATAATCATAGTAGACAAATTTCATATGACGAGCTTGATCAAGAAAGGACGCAGGGGTTCAAACTTAAAACCCTCATTTGAGAGATCCCTTACTCAACCAACTCGACTATCCTGCAGATATTAGTTCTTGATCTTGATATATATTATATTACACTTACCAAACCTGATTTCAACTTTGAAGTACATGACGGAGGTAAATTCTCGGCAGAGCCCTAAAATTCGAAATATAAAATAAAATATAAGAGCAAAAAATACATTTTTCAAAATTATAGACCATGAAAAAGTGGGGAAATAAAACATACATGTAAAGTGACAACATCATTGAAGAATTGTTGAATAAATGGTTTCCCTGAAATATCCTCTCTGGAATATATACAGATTTATAAACTGTTAATAGTATGAAGAATTAAATCGATAAAAGGTAGGAGTAATAACTATGAACATAAATTTCGAGAATTTAATTACCAAAAATAAAAAAATAATGAGAAAAAAGAATACTTACATGTTAACAAAATAGCCAGCGTCGGAAAAACATTTAACTGTAACACTATTTGGTAATAAAATTCTGAAATTGTCACAATGCAAAATTGTTGTCAATCCTCCTGCTGAACATCCAGAGAGTATCGCCTACCATTATAAATAAAATATGTTTATTTACTATGACATGTTAAAAATAATTTTAATATAAACATCAAATATTTTTCTGCAAAGAGCCTTTATATATATTTATTCATACGTACATTTTCAGATTTATTCATTCCTTGGGCCAATAATTCCTCCATAATAGCTTTGAATATCCTTGCCCCTCTATAATGAAGTCCAGTACCCTGTCAAATTTTGGAGTTTTAATTAGAAAAACAACTTTAATTATTATAATTACTAGTCACTACAGGAAAAGTGTGAATTACATGGGGATTTTCCTAGGGATTAGTATGAAAATTCACAGAAAATATATTTTCCTGCAAATTTTCATACTAATCTCCAGGAAAATCCTCATGTAATTCACCCTTTTCTTGTAGTGAGTACTAATTAACAAATTAAGAGCTCTGAAGAATATACTTAATGCAACTTACAAGATCAATTGCTTCAACATCTCCTGTAAAGGATCCTCCATCACAATATCTAACAAAAACTCTATTCCAATTGTAAAATTCTACAAATTCCAAAAACACCATAGTTGTATTAATGAAAGAGAGTTTTATATTGTATATCCATTCATCAAAATAATATTCTTTTTTTTGTATATTAATGTATAATACAACAACCCAGTATAATTTTACGAGTGGGATCTAGAAAGGATAAAAAGTACACAAATTATTTCACCTGTGAAGAAAAAAAGACTATTTTCGAAAGGTTATCGTTAATGTATAATTGTGTGTTTTTCTCATATTCGGCTAGTAAATATAATTATTTTTATATATCAATCGATCAGCCAAATGTGTAACTTGCCCTTAATCAAACTAAGCTTCATATATACATAAAAGAAGGAAATCTTAGTAGCTCAGTTATTTGGCTACCTGAACTTTCACCATGTCGATAAGGGTTCGATTCCCATCTTGTAATCCCCTCCCCCATTTTCCCTTCTCCTATCCCGAATTAAAATAAAAAACATTAATAAATGTGACATGAATAAAAAATTAAATTAGAAGATTACCTGGATTAAATTTCTGTTCATTACTCAACATCCCAGAGAAAAAAACTTGGTTTTCCATTTTTGCACTAGATCCGTACTTGCTATTCTTCCTCAGAAGACATTGTGCAACATTTTGGCACCATCCACCTCCCTTAAATATCCAAAATTTACATTTAATTAATAATTAAGTTGCTATTCTAAGATAGAAGAAATTCACAAGAATATGAGTGTGTTTGGTACGAAGAAATAATATTTTAATTTTTTTTAATGTTTGGAAAACATTTTCACTAGAAAAACAAGCTTATTAAATATGAGGAAAATGACTTCCTAATAGAAGTAGAGAAAACAAGTTACATAAATGACATCCCAAAGTTTATTGTCTTTACCCACCCCAACCCTCACCCTTTGACCATCCCACCCGCATCACCCCCAAACCTCCACTCTGTAGAGAATAGCAGAAGAAAAATATAATCGGGGAGACTTTTTGCTAGACCAAGATCGTTAACTAAGACCGCAAGATTCAACTAAAGAAGAGGAAGCTAGAAGGGACAAAACGTATTTTAGATAGGAGAACTTGATTATGAAAGAATACTCTTTGATTTGGATTTTGGGTAAATTACGAATGACAATGACCACCCCTATTTATACTTATGTAGAGATGCTTCTAGAAATTATTCTAAATACATCTACAAGAAAAATCTAGATAACCTTATCTTCTAACTATTTAACAAGAATCTAGATTATTCTATAATTTACCACAAATATCTAATTTCCTATAACATCAATCTACGCAATTCTTAGATACATCAAGTACTTAAGATATTACTTTACAAAATTCTAGAAAGTTATACTAAATATCTAGATTTAGACATTTAGTTGTTCCTCCAAAAATCATCTTTATTTTTTCATACACTCCCTATCCCTATCTGCCTCCATAACATTTCGCTAATAACATATAAATACTCTTAAAATAATTTTTTACTAAAAATAAGTAAAAAATCCACTTTCTAATAAATCATCTTCCTTGATTTAAAGTAAAATTTTATTTAATAAATCAATCTCAAGGATGGAGATTTGTTTTGGAAAATATAAAGTTTATTCAGTATTATTGAAATAAATTCCATAGAGATAAACTGAGTTTTAAAAAAATACCAAAACTAACCTCAACTGATATTACCCAATTATTCACTCCTGTACCTGACCCTCTATCAAGATGATATGCTGGTGGACTTCCATCCAAACAAACTATAATAAACACAACATTAATAATAAATAAATAATTAAGCAAATAAATAAATAACCAGTAAATAATTATATATGTGCGTGTGCGCATTTTTATATGTATACACACACAATAGAGAAGTGTCAATAAATAATTCGAACATATAGATAGATAGAACGAACAACTGTTTGTGTTTTTGTTCACTTCTATGTGTACACATACACAAATCGAGAAACATCATTTTAAGTGTTCAAAAACAATAGAATTTTTTAAATTTATTTTAGAAAAAATCCTTTTGGCCAAAAAATTCTTCAATCAAACACATGAATCGATAAACATTCTTCAGACAAAAAAATAAGAAGAAAAATTAAATGGAATTAAAAGAGAAAAAAGAGAGTAGAAAATCACCAGCTCCTTTTGCAACAGCAGTTTGAAGTATAGTGAGATTAACAAGGGAACTTTCTGTTGTAACAAAATTCAGCAAATAAACAAAAAAGAACAAAAAATTGGTCACCATTCTTCTATTTTTAATTTCTCTTAATAAATAATATTGCTAATTATGGGCAGAAGAAATACACACATATATAGAGAGTGTGTGTTTTTTCAACAAAGAAACTGATTTTATATCAAGTAATAAATCTTTATTTGACCAAAAAATATCAAGTAATAAAGTGTAATAAACTAAAGACATAAATGGAATATTTGTGAATTGCGATTCTTGACAGTGAATTAAAGGGGAATTAAATTCATGATTATACCAAAATAATCTCTCATTATGTCAATTATTATTTTCTTAATAAGTGTGCTAAGTCAAAAATGAACAAGTAAATAGGGACAGAGGAAGTACCAATTTAAATAATTTTGGAAAACCTTTAAAATATAGTGTTAAACTTGTTTCAATCTTATTATTAGGCAGATAAATCTGTGATACAAGTATCTAACAACAAAAAATTAGCTGGAACAATGAAAATTGACCACTTGTTAATTAAATTCTACGTCAGAATTCTATTAACTAAATTTTGAGCCCAAAAAAACATTAAGGACATTTTAAAATTAAGTGTAAGGAGGACATTTTTGAACCATTTTTATTAGATTAAAGATATTTTTGAGCCTTTTTCGCATTTAAATAAAGATAAAAACTTAAGTAGAAGCTACTTTTGGTGATTTCGAATATTAATGTATATTATATAATCAATTACACTGAAATACTAAAACAACAATTGACTGGGATTGTAGGAACAAGAAAAGGACAATTATCTGACTATCCATCAAGATTTTTATTTTGAATCTTTAACATAATCACATAGTTTAATGTTGGGTTTATTTGCTACTCTCTTTGCCCTAATTACTTGTCCACTTTTGAATTGACACACCTATTAAGAAAACAATAATTGATATAATGAGTTTACCATTTTACCCCTATTAATTATGAAATAGATGAATTAAAAACTTAAGATTTTCAAAAAGTTCTATATTTTTCAAAGTAATAAATTGAGGGTATAATAGAGAGAGAAAATTTGTCCTTTCTTGATTTGTCAAAATTAACAAGTAATTAGGGACAACTAAAAAGGAAAAAGTGAACAAGTAATTAGAGACAAAGGGAGTAATACTTATTTAGACTCATTCATAACATAAGCCTTTGTCTCCCGCACAATTTCGTTACATAAAATTCCACAAATTTTAAAGTTGAATTTAGAATTATTAAAAATGATAAAAGAGAAAGAATTAAATAAAATTGATTTATATTTTACGGGATAAATAACTCAATATTCAATAGCGTATACCATTACGTCTTTTGAGGGCATGGAGCCAATAAATAATATTAAATTAATTAAAAAATATAATTGTATAGAAATACCGTGAATTCACGTTCGTTAAATCCGTGCTCACAATTTCGTCTAATGCAACTTTATGCATTGACAATTATTTAGATAGGGGATGCTAATTGATTTAAGCATCGTGCCGTAATTAACGAAAATACTTAGATTAAAATTATCGTAGAGCAAAAGCTAAAATCAATTAAGGTCTACATCTATTGAAAGAGAAATAAAATATTTGGCTTGATGTTTATCTAATTGTTCTTGTGAATTTAGATTTGTAACAAATTCATGCTCCATTTATGACATTGATGAACTAATAATAATTTAAATGATATGATTTAAAATTTTACATTTATTAGGCCCTTGATGTTTATCTAATTGTTTTTTAATGAAGATGCATGCATTAGTATTTGAATCTTATGAATTTCTCTCTCTTTATAACTAGGACAAAGATAACTTACTTTAAAGGTGTCATATTTACTAAACCAATCATGATAAAGACATAAGAGAAAAAGATTAGTATGGACTAATATTGGACAAAATTGAAATACATTAAACTTAAGTGATGTTAAACAAAACAATTAGAAACTTATGTACTAAAATCTAATATGACTCAAAGTGTAACACAAAAACTTTCTTCAACTCCAACTTAGCTACTCCTCAACAACTACGTACCACCAAATAAGCAGGAGGTACAACATCGGCAAGCCTATTCGTTATAGAATTTCATAAACTTATTATAATTTGCAATCTCTAGCACATGGGTAAGGGTCTTTATATTGAAATTCTGCTCTCTCAAAGTACCAATCCGCAACAGCTTCTGCAATTGTCTACACACGTAAAATGTTACGATAAATTAAAATTTATTACGAAACTCCTCAAAAATAAGAATAATAGACACATGATAAAATTTGAAAAAAACAAAAATAATGTGTATATTCAAACTTTATATGTCTAAATCAAATGAAACATTACCTTATTAAGTAACCTTGGAGAGCTAGCACTGAACCAATATGTTGGAAAACGAAGATCACCATGAGAATAGCAAGACGTGAGGAAATAACCCCTTGTACAACAAGAGGGTAGTTTTTCGAATGTCTTCAAGAACTTCACTCCAAAAGCTAAATTAAAGCAAAAAAAATTAAGGGAGAAGAAGAACCATTATACATGTGTAATGTAATGTCGTATACATTAGTTAATCACTAGAGAAATGTTAACCTTGAATAATTATAAGTTGGCTAGATGTGCATCTACTTATGTTATTGATGCAATCCGTCCAGGCATGTTGAGGATCAAGGTATAGAGGAACCAAAGTGTTATTAATCTGGATCAGTGTACAAAATAATTAATTTCGTTTAGATTTATATTTATAGAAGCTAAAGAAAGAATTAAAACCGAGAAAACTTAGCATTTGTCTACTTGACCTGCCAGGAATCATAAATTGAATTGATTATGAAAAGTGGAGTCTGAATGTATGGAATAACATTCTGAGAGAAAAGGCACTACACCACATATCATCAATTAGGAAATATATATAATGTAATAATTAGAGGGAAATATTTATACTTTTTTTTAAAATTATATATAATTAAATAACTTATTTTTGTTCTGAAAGCTTAAGCTTTTACCAGACTTGGCTCCATTACAGACGTGCAAGATGACGGCAAATTCTTAGTTGATCCCTGAGAACGAAAGAGGAAAAGATTCATCCTGATATCTACTTCTTAAGCATATCAAAATTACTAAAAAAAAAATGTGACTCACATGTAGGTTAACAATTTTTCGATACATCTCTTGAATATATGAAGTACCATAGATTGTCTTGCTGCATTATAATTAATTAATTAATTAATCATGAACGTGCCAAGAGAATCGAATTTTCCTGAGATCATATATAAGAAGAATGTGCTGACCTATTGATAAAGAAGGCAGCATCTGCGACACATTTTACTTTAGCACTCTCTGAAAGGAGGCATTTAAACTTGTCGCAGTTCAAGATTGTTGCCAACCCTCCTGCTGATGTTCCCAATAGAATTGCCTAACAACATTTTAATATTCAAGATTTAGCCAAGTAGGGTTTATTTATTGAAAAAAGAAGAAGAAGAAGAAGATATCATAGTATAAGGTAGTAGTACATTATATCATATATGACTTGTAATAATAATTAGGAATATGAAGCTAGATATTCTTACATTTTCAGCACTTTTCATTCCTTTCCTCCATAAATCTTCCATAATAGCCTTAAATATTCTGGCCCCTCTAAAATACAACTTGTTCTCCTAATGTATTTGAAAAATTTAATCAGAAAAACGTTATGAAATTAATAATATATACATATGTAGTATATCTCTTACAGGGAGAACTTGTTCAACATCTCCGGTGAAAGATGAACCATCACAATACTTCACCCTCACCCTGTTCCAATTGTGAAACTCTACCAAATTCCAACAATGTTTTAGAGTTGGAAAAGGTGGGTTAAAAATTTATTGAATGCACACATATAAGTAATAGTGTGTATCACCTGGATTTTGTTTAGAAGTATTATGAAGTATACCGGCGAAAAAACCTCGTTGTTTCATATGGTTGGAAGAACCTAAGGACGTAGTTGAACGATCAAGGCAATCTGGGATACTTTCACACCAACTGCCTCCCTATGAATATGAATGATTTCTCCGGACTAGCTAATTAGTTATGTTAAATATATGAAAATTGATTGAAAAGATGAGTTAAGTAACTAACATCCAAGTAGATAATCCAGCTGTGAAGTCCAGTACCATATCCCCTATCCAGATGATATGCTGGTGGACTTCCATCAAGACATACTGTTGACAAATTAAAACAAATGAATATTAGTATTTGATTAGTTTTCTTTGAGGAATTAAGATTATATATTTATGTATACTACCTGCACCTTGGGAAATTGCGCTTTGGAGTATTGTGATATTTACGTACAAAGAATCATCTTTATTGCTGAGAACATGAGTTGCACAAAATACTGGTAGAAATGCTAGTAAAGCCAACACAAATGTTGTCATCCTACGGCAAACAAAAACAAGTGTAAATTATACTTAAAAGGGCTAAGGCATGAGGCATCGTTACCAAATTTTAGAATTAAAATCAAGAAAAGCTCAAATTATTAAAAGTGATGAACATTGATCTTATTTAGCTAGCTCAATAAATAAAAAACCATGTCCTCAAACCACTTAAGCCTTAAATTTATCGTAAGATGTGTGCCTAAATGTCTTGCACAAGTTAAATTAAAGTACATCATATTAATATTTTTATTCCATTTAACTTATAAGTGTAAAGCAGTAACATTTGATGAGATATAACATAAATATATCATCATTTATCATTTAGGCAATTAAATGATATTCAACAATGTTACAACTTATAGTTGTAACTTGTAATCACAAAAACTACAATATCTCTCATTTGCAATGAGTAAAACCAAAAATAGAAATATGCGCTCAAGCACCCAACTCATACAAGGAGCTTGGGCTCAAAAGACAATCTTACTCAACAAACACCTTTTTTTGTAATAAGGTTACTTGATTTCATTCATTGAAGATTTTTTCTACAAAAGAAGATCAACGGGAATACTCACATATCCACTATATAATTGGACTCTGTGCATATAATCACACTAATTTTTTTTATACATCTATTTTTCTTATAATAATTAATAGATATATATAAAAGGAGAATCTCTTTTTGCTTGGAAACCCAATTAAAGGTATAACATGAAGGGTGAAGACAAAAATAAATATGCCAAAATTTGAATTATGGTAACAAAGAGAACAAAGTAACCTTGACGAAGTTAATAAAACATAGAGAAAGAGAAAATATATACCTTATGACAAGCCCAATGACGATTTTCATTTGAGAAATAAAGAACTCCATAAAATGCTTATAATACTCATCAAAACACGCCTTTATAAAACTAATGATCACCCCAATTGCCTCTTTAGTCTTCTGCATAATATAAGTTTCAAGAAGAAAAATGGATAGAATAATTAGAAGTTGTTGCTAGTAAAAGAATCGGATAAAGAATCATTTATATTTTTGACCTTTTTATCAAAATATGAAAGCAAATACAATGATGTGATGAGTGATCAATAAAAGAGATAAAAAAGAGCAAAATATCTTTAGAGTTAAGTTACTATGAAGAGAAAGTTTCTTATGAGTTATAGAGGTACATAACATTTGGGTAATATGAAGAAACATGAACGATATTAATTATTAGAATATTTTCCTCATATTAATGATAACTTTATTAATGTCCCATTTGAAACCATTGAGTGAATAGGGACCAAACAAATGATTCATCTATACAAGAGATTTTTCGGTCCTTAATTAAAATTTAATAAATAAATAAATAAATAATCTATGTATACTTAATGCAAGTATTATTAATACATGTATTGTTAATGAAAACATTATTAATACACTTTATTTAACATCATTCTTATACATTATACCAAATCGACCTGATATTAAATATCAAAATATTAGTAGAAAAGGTGGGCAACATTTCTTTTAAGACTTCTCTGTCGTGTGTGTTTGCTTGCTTTTGTGCATCAAATTCTTTGTTTCTTAATATTAATGCTTCTATATATTTTGAATACAATTTTTTTCTTTACATTTGAAATTTATTGGTCACACATGTCTCTTGTCGATAATGGAGGAACTTATTTAAGTACATATACACAAAGTGTACCATACAGATGCAATTTAAATATTCAAAAAATTACGAATTGTAGTGATAATATATATATAGGCAAGTGGACTTTCTGTTAATAATATACAATATTTTTAGTTTATACAAGTTTTTTTTTAAATTTTGCTTATGAGACTCTTTAATGTTATTGGATATTTGTCTATGACATTATATTGGTGAATTGTACATGCAAAACATACCCTCCTTCGATAAGATTGGCTTGTGCATTGAAAAATGAGTTTATCAAAATGATGATATGCCTACGTTGGAAATCGGACGAATGTGTAAAGAGGAATTATTTACAGACTTTCATTGTATCCTTAAGGATGTGTATGCTGATGTCATTGATAAAACACCCTTTTTAAAATCTCTAGAGTGCCCTTTCAATAATTTCTAGACTATAGTCACATTTTGTATTTTTATTATTTTATCACGAAAATAAGTTTACATTTGTAATATCGCATCACGGTGATAGTATATCTCACGATAAGAAATATGCAATGGGTCTTTATTATTTTCTCATGAAAATAAAATAAAATATCATTCAGATAGAACAAAAAAAAAAAAAAAACATTACCAAAAAGGATAATTCATTTGTCCTCCTCTTAGAATTCTAGAATCTTTCCATAGTGATTTTCTGTCTTCTTTTATATTTATGGGAAAATGGTCTAATATAAAAATCAATAGACTAAATTCAACGAACTTTTTAGCCTCAATAAAATGTATCTTTGCTTGTTCATATTATACTTAAAAATTAAAGGTGCGCGGGATACAAAAAGAAGTGTGACAAATTTGAGGTGGCTGAACAAATAAAATTCTTTAATTTGCGCAAAATGAATAAGTAAAAGGAAAAAATGAAACGGAGAGAGTAACGATTGAATGAAGAGGAATCAAATGATCGTTTCATCTGAACATAATTAAGAGTTTTTTCACCTCTTAATTAAAATTAATGAATGATTCATCTATAACGTGGTTACATATCTAAATTCGATTAATTGCACTCTCTCTATATATATTTGAAACACCTGTTAATCGTGATCACAGTATGAAAATACTCAATAGGGTGTTTATCAATGATATACGTTAAAAGAAATGCATATATAGTAATAAAAGATTCATTCAACGCTCTAATTGATTCTCTAATTTTATAGTTTTTTTCAACGTTCTAATTGATTCTCTAATTAATGTCAGAAGTATGTCGGATGTGAATTAACGTCGCTAGGAAACTCCAGATCGAAACTCTATCACAAAGTTTTTCGTATGAGTTTGTCATCCTACAAAAACAAGTTTAAATTTTACCCAAGCCATTATTCTTTTCTTTTATGTATATGTCCCATCAAAATAATATAAAAACCTATGTAAAGCTACTTTATTAAGTATTGGTGTTTATGAAAGCTATTTATCCTAGCTAGAAGTAATTATTTTCGTTTGAATCAAAAAGTAATTTCAAAAGTCATCATCATAATTACCGGAAAAAAACATGTTAGTATGTACCTACACTAGCGTACTTGCATATAGTTCAGAGTGGTAATCAAACATCATTTATCAAAAAATTATACTATGTATATAAAAAATTATATAAAATATATTGTTATTCATATTATGCTTAAAGGCACGCGTGATACATAAGAACAATGGTAATTTTGAGGTGCTTGAACAATTGTACATTGTAGGGAATATGAAATTGAAGAACCATAATTAATTTAAATTTATCAATAAAATTGCATACACAGTAACTTAGTAAATAGGAATAATAAGAGTTGACAGGTGTTGAAATGAGTTTTGATTTTGATGATTAACGAACAAATGTTCACTACAACATAAACAGCCTTTTAACAATCGGAATTTGGTTCCTAAATAGGGTGCTTATCACTTTTTTGGTACATCAGTGTAGTAGTTTCAAAGTAATCTTCATTTGTTTTTTTTGCCTGTGTAGCATTGTCAAAGTTAAATTTGACTACAGTATTTTATGTAGTAACTTAATATTAAGGGTAGAATGAGAAAAATAAAAAAACTCTCTTGCAAAATGAATAGTAAAATGAAATATGTATTTTTGATTAACGGTCAACTAAAAATTAAATGGACGGAGTAAGCAGTTCTCTTTTGGACCATTGAATGAAGAGGGACCAAAGGTCTGATTCATCTGAACATAATTAAGAGTTTTTTTCATCTCTTAATTAAATTTAATGAACCTTTAATTCATCTATAACGTGTACTATATCTTAATTCTATTAATTGCTTTCATTATATATATATATATATATATATATGTGGCAGGCAGGCAGCATTGTCTTTGAAAAAGGTAAGTCTAAACCATACGTTATTGTGCTATCAAAAAAAGGTAAGTAGGTTTTTTTTAAGAAAAGAAAATTTCTCCTTTTTTATATTTGAAACAATCTTTATTCTTTTACACTAGAAATTTGATGGATGACAACACTTAATTAGTTCATACATTATGAGTTTTTGAAAAACAATCGCTCACTGCAATTACAATAGCAAAATTGATCTGTGTGACTAATTAATGTGATTTTAGGCGTAATATCATATTTATCGATCTGTCTACATTATTATTTCTTTAATAATCAATTGAAGTAGTAATCTAAGTATATGCACTTTCTGTTAAAACAATATTTTTAGTTTATAAAAAAAAAAAAAGTGCATCTGAAGCTCTTTAACATAATTTTGTATATATGATTGTGAATTTTGGCAGGATTAATTGATGGCTTGTACCCGGATGATGATATTGGAGCGAATTTGCATGTTATTCTTTATATTGTCTATGGCATTAGCAAATTGTAAAAAATACCCTCCATCAATAATAGAAGGGTGTTACCGCCTTTGTACTGATTATTGGATGCGGACAAGATCTGATTCTCCTCCACTATGGGTAGCTGACGCATGTAGAGATGGAACATTTTCCGAATTTTCCAGTTGTTACCTCAAGGATGAGTATGATAAACGCGACCTATATAAAAGGTCCGATAATTTGTTATCATAATTTTGATAAAAATAAAAGATATGCATACTAACCATAAAAGTTAGTTTTATTCAACGATTTGATTTAATTGATTCTCTATTTTTATACATCTTAATCAACTACCAATAGAGACAATATTTCACACGACTTTAATTATTTCTATTTCTCAATTTTTGAACATTTCGATAAATGTATTGTTCCCTCTTTTATAACCTCAAGAAGAACATGTTCATATGCTTATGCAGACAAACACAAAATAACTTATATCTACTAGAAGAGAGTAGGTACTAGAAATGGTCGAATTTAACAAATGAATTTAAAAAAAAGAAGAAGTAGGTACTAGAAATGGGTTAACTAACCAAAAAAATAATCACACACTTGAAAAATTGGCCGATATGCACATATGGATCATCAACACACTTTAGAATAAGAGTCTTTTATTTATACATGTAGCATAATATTTTGAGTTAAATAATGCCTTTTTAATTGTTGTACATGTAGTATAATTTTTTGAGTGTCATGATTAAATCTCACTATCTAAACCATTGTGAGAGGCACTTATACTAATCTTCAATGGAAAAATCAATTATCCAAGTGAATATTTAACCAACAAAATAACTAAAAAGCCCGAATGTTATACTAAACTTGAACCTTCCTCTTTTGTGAAGCTTTAACTTGATTTTGATCTCAAAATAATAACAGAAACACAAAATCAACCTCAAAATAACCTAAATATTCCCGAATTATAACTTAATCTCTAATTCCAGATCAATCTCATGATCATTCCCCCAAACAAGGAGTTCCCTACCAATAGTTCACCTAGAATTACTAGTTTATTTTTTATACTAGCAAATTACGGTAATATAATCACGAATAAACAGTTTATAGACAAAACCCAAGGTTCTACACCCAACAATCCTTGTTACATGAGATTTTTCCATCTTAGATCAAGCCAAACCCTCCCCAAGGGACATAACTACTATGGATTTTAAGGTATAGAAATCGAAGTACTAGACTAGGAAAACAAATTACTTATCTTTACGAAGAATCTTAGCGGAAAACTTATGAAAATCTGTCCAAATCGCCTTCCAAAGCGTTATTGAGTAAAATGAACATCTTTGAGGAAATTCCTGCATTTACAACAATTTATCACGCTATAGCAGAGCCGCCGTAGCGAAAGCCGTTGGCCAAGCCTGAAATTTTTAACTCCCCAACCCAAAAGTTTTCTCACCCAAACTTTTTTACGATTAGTTCACCCATAATGATAAAAAGGGGTCGTTACGCTAAATTTCCCATCTTGTCTCAAATGACTTTCGTTGTCATCTCCTTTTTTTTTTTTTTTTTTTCTTTAACAACCACATGGTCTTTTAAGAGTTGTCTTGAAAAAGCAAATTAGATTTCTCTTAAATTATTAAAAATAATACTAAAAATTATATTAATTAGCAACTTAAAATATTCAAAGAACACATAAAAAATTTGGACTGTGGAAATTCTACCAATATTACTATATAAATTGAGATTTAGGAAGTAACATGTATTATTTAAAATGTTATTAAAAAAATATATGAGGGTAGATATAACACCTACTCCCTCTATTCTATATTAAGTGAATTTGGTAAAGTAGGTTTATATAATTAAGTGATAAGTATCCCAAATAATTATATATAACTAAGAAGTAAAAATAATTTATTCGTGTAAAGTGATCTTTTGGGGTTTTTTAAGAACTTAAAGATTAGATTTAATTGCCAACTTTTTTCTATTATTACACTATCAATAAGATATGTTACTAGACAATATCATCAAGAAGATTGGGGACAAAATTATGGTGAAATCTGAGAAGTAAATCATTCTTTTATGACTTATAAGTATTACACGAAATTACATTTATTACAAAACGGAGTAGTGCATCTCATAATATTGCTTTCTCTTTTTAAAAATAAGCTTGAGGAGATTAGGATGGCATTAGGGGCATTTTTGTAATGACAATTTATCACTTAATTATCTCCCCTTTTATTAATTTACTTTACTTACTTTTACTTTTATATATATATATATATATATATTTATTAAAAATGTAAAATTATTTTAATCAACCCCATTTCATGATTTCAATTTACAATATTAATAACATTCATAAGTATTCATTTTTCACTTATGAGAGGATTTATCATCATAAAGTAAGGAGCTTAAGGTTAGGGGCATTTTTGGAATTACAATTTATTATGTAATCTTTTCTTTTTTTGTCCTCTTATTACTTTTACCTTTTTTATATAACTTATTTTAGATTAAAATTTTAAAATTACTTTAATCAACACAATAAACACCACTTTAAATTTATAATGTTAATAACATTTGCAAGTATTCATTTACACTTAATGAAATGACTTATTATCATAAAATTCGTAGACATAACTTATTTTAAATAAAACTAAAATTATTTAATCAACTTTGCTTAAAAGAATGATTTCATGAATAAATATTAGGCGATTAGGGTATTACAAGGGGCATTTTTGGAATTACAATTTATTAGTTAATTTTTTCTTCTTCTTTTTACCTCTTATTACTTTTACTTTTTATATATATATATATATAGAGCCGTCAAAATGGGCTTAGCCCATGGGGACGGCCCAACCCTACTCGTTATTGGGGTAGGGTTGGGATAGGATTTTTCAAGCACATTCAAAACTAGGGCTTATAAGCCCGGCCCATATAAGCCCTTGGCCCTTGAGGCTTGATCGGGGCTGGGCCGGGGTCGGCCCATGGGCCATAACTTTTTATTCAAGAGTAATTTACAATAATCTCACTAGTATATAATCTAATAATTTGAATACACGCTATGTTGTAATATTATGAATCTTCGTACCCATATACATGTATCTCAGAATATATGGACTCAAATTAGATTAATTTGTTCTAGATACACTTTATCAAAGTAGATTCGCATGTATCTAGGATACATATACAAATCTCGCGCTCTCGCCTCCCTCCCATCTTGTTTGTCACTCTCTTAACTCACTTGCATATCTAGTATGTGAGATACATGCTAATTACACTAAATTTTTGCTAGTGTTATTGAAATAACACCATTGTTTGCCATATTTGATTTGAAAATCTTCTCATTTTCTTGATGTTATAGAATTACAAGTTTGAAAAGAAAATATCTATAAAAAGGGCTAGCCCGCCCCAACCCTTGGCCCTTCTAGGGTTGGGTTGGGTTGAGCATTTTCAGGCCCTACCAAATGAAGGGCCAGCCCGTCCTAGCCCTTAGAATTCCTTGGCCCGCGAGGCTTGGGCCGGGTGAGGCTGGGCCGGCCCTTATTGACAGCTCTCTCTCTCTATATATATATCTTATTTTAGAATAAAAAATTTCAATTATTTTAATCAATAGCACTTTAAATTTACAATCTTCATAACATTTGTAAGTATTCATTTTCATATATATAATGATATGATTCATTATCATAAAATACATATACATAACTTATTTAAATAAAAATAAAAATTATTTTTATTTTAAGTCCGTGCAAATCACGAATTTTAGAGAACTGCACATTTGGTGAGTAGTGCATCTCATACATTTAGAGAAGTGCACATTGCATAATTTTTCTTTTTCATAATATTGCTTTTATTCAAAAAGTTGTTCAAATTGAGAAATTTGAATAATAAAACTCTGTGAAATCTTTTAGATATTTTTCATTAGATAGTTGATTAAGAGCTACAAAATTAGAGTGTTCAATAAAATTTTATTATTACAATAATGCATTGCATTTATTTTTATCAATTATGATCTTGGTTTAGAAATATTAAGGCCAAACACATACATAACCCCTCAAACTTGCCCTCATTTTTCATTTTGGCACTCCAACTTAGCCTTGTTCCATTTTAACCCTTAAACTCCATTTTTTCTGTACCATTTAAACACTTATACTAATTTTTATGATTTGTTTTTATTTATGTTCTTCAATTGCCATTTCTTATTTTTTAAAAATAGACGTGTACCTGTTAATTAAAAAAAAATTAAACATTCGCGAACGAACGTAAAAATTTTCAAACAATAATATTATTTTTTGATATTTCTGTGTATTTTTGCATGAAAATAAATTGACGAAAGTTCTTTGATTTTCTTTCTTAAACATTCAATTAAATTAAATAACACTACTTATTTATTTTTTCTTATCATCTAGGCTATCTAAATTTAACGCAAATACTCACTTTTAATTTTTAATAT
>JAJOOO010014893.1:0-43688 GCA_029582685.1 Solanum piurae | reverse complement strand
ACTGGAACCCTCGCAGTATCCATCTACGGATCAACAGTACGGTCCGTAGATCCATCTACGGACCGTCAATGAGCACCGTGGTTCCACACTTGGTCAGATTTCCCTGATTTGCCTCTATGCCTTGGCTGCTGATCTACGACCACCATCTACGGAGCGTCAATACACCTACGGTCCGTAGATCACTCCGTAGATGCCCTTTTCTGCATCTTTTTCAGCTGTCTCTTTACTTCCGCGCCTGAACATCTTTCCTGCAAAATATGATAAAAACACATAAAAACCAATACTAAAAGGCCCTAGACACACACAACTTGTAAGTGAAATGTATTAGAAATACCGTAAACTCACGGTATATCAGGGACTTAAGGGTCTTTTTCAGTTTTAATTAAGTTGAAGTGGTGTCGTTTTACCCAAGACTATACCACCTATATAAGTATTTTAGACCGCTAAATTCACTTTTCTTAAGTCATTCTCTCAATTCCCAAAAGAAAACCCCAAACTCTCTCTCAAATATTCTCTCTCTAGAAGGTGGAAGAAGAAGGAATAGATTGAAGGTAAGTCAAGTTCAAGTGTCCAATCTTCAAGGCTTTTGGTGGGTTTTGTGACTAAGGTATGATTGATTTTCATCCATGAGATCTTTTCTCCCATGGAGTCCCTTTAGATTCCCTAATTGTGAAGTCTAAATTCCTAATTTTTGTTAGGGTTTCTTCCAATGTTGTGGGTTATGATGAATGTTGATCCAATTAAGTGGATTATGATTGCTTATGATTGAGTTAATAGAATTACATGTTTTTAGGATGAAATTACATGTACCCATGCCTATCCTATGATTTTAGGGTAGAATTGATATGTTGGGTTTGATGCCATGAGAGGGAAACTTATGGGTTAGATATCTCCTTATAGGATTGATGAATCATGACTAGAATTTCTTGAGATTGAAACATATATGATGAATATGATGTTAGTGCTTGAGAGTAAAGCCTAGACTATGAATTGTTGATTGTTGATGTTGTAGTATGGAAGGGATACTTCCTACAATGAATTGATAAACATGATTGAATGAATGTGAAAGGTTTACTCACATAAATGATTCTAGGTTGAAAGGACTGATCACCTAAATGAATCTAGACTAAAATGCTTAATGAATGATGAGGCAAGAGCGACTACCCTTGACCTCTATATGTTAAGGATATGAGGTGAATTCTCATACTCCTTAGAATTGAACAAGAGGTGATTCTCCACGTTCTTATTATAATGAATGGACATGGAGGCGAGTACCCATGATCCTTGTGAAATGATGTGGAGGCGAGTACCGTGTCATATGATGTGATTGTGGAGGCGAGTACCATAATCCTAAAGTAAGCAAGGCAAGAGATGAATACCCATTAGCCTTCGTATGTTAGGCAATGAGGCGCCCATGTCTTTAAAAGTAAGTATGAATGATGTGATTATGTTATGAGGAAGATTAACTTGGAATGTTCCTAGATATGCCTTCCATGAAGTATGCTTGACTAGAGGCGGATGACCTAAGTCTTGGCTATGGATGAGTGAGGTTGCTTAAGGAAGTATTCCTCTTTTATTATGATGATTTATGTGCATTGATTATGTTTATGACTTGTGTCTTATGTTGACTAATGCTTATGTTTATGTTGTTTATGCAAGCTATCATATTTAGTATATGTTTGTACTAACGCATACTCTTGCCTACATTTCTTATCAAAATGTAGGGTCCGACACTCTTGATTCACACACTTGTGGCTAGGTTCATAGTTGATCAAGCAAGTGAATATTTGGTGGGTCCTCATAGCATTTGAGGATTGGATCACCCCTGGATTGGATCACCCCTTTCTCTTTTATGTCTTTCTTTTCATGTTGGACTATTGTATGGGCTGCGTCCCAAGATTTTATTCTCTTATGTTAGATGGTTTGAGACAGTGTCATTAGACTTCCACTCATTTTATGAAAGACTCTGATTGTTTGAAATGTTTTAAATTTCCCCACCTTTTTTATTACTTTATGTTATGATATGCCAAGTGGCTTGTATGGGGCCTCTCGGGGTCTCATACGCCTTGTTACATCTAGGGGTTACCCCTGGATCATGACAATGCGTGAGAAAACCTAACCCTGATTTCATAATATGTGAGAAAATATTTCACAATTCATTAATACTTGTCTCATAAGTATCCTTAGTTCATAAACATCATTTTCATAAAACATCCATAGCTTTCATAAATCATACTTCATAAATTCATAAGCTTTCTTCATAAATTCGTCATCATAATCAAGTAAAAACATGAGTCTATATGAAATCGATTGAAAATCATGTAGTTTAATCAAAGCATACATAATAAGATTGAAATTGAACAATTGAATCATAATCAAATAAGACCCATGAAGATTGATATAAACACTAATTGAAAGGGGTGAAATTGAATTGGAACTTAAAATTTCTTTGGGACTCAATGGATGAATGGAACCCATTGGTGAATTCTCACATACCTTGATGATCAAAGTATAGCAAAGAAACAAGAAAAAGAAGACTTGAAGCTTGGAGCCCTAGCTTTCTTCCTTTACCTTAAGAGATAATTAGGGATGATGAACTTGGATGAGATTTGGGAATTTGAGAGAATGATAGGGTTCAGATAGATTTAGGAACTCAAGGGTCGTTATAGGACTTAGAAATAGGGTCAAAATGACATAGTATAGGCATTAAATGTATAGAAAAAAACACAAGTACCCTTCATTAAAAACTGTCTGAGGACCCTATGGACCGTAGAACTTCTTATGGACCGTACGGGGCAAACCATAGGTCAATTTACTGGGATTTAAAATTTGGCCAACTTTCTACGAAACCCTTTCAACGAACTGTCGATCCTTTTATGGTCCGTAGACCCCATCTGTAATCTTCAACCTTAATCCCTTAATTTCCCTTAGAAATATGGTCAAAACGACTAGTATAGGTATTAAATGCATAGGAAAACACCTAAATACCCTTTATTAAAAACTGCCGAAGGACTCTATGATTTGGACCTATTGACCGTAGAACTTCTTACGGACCGTACACGTCAACCATAGGTAATCTTACTGGGACCTAAAGTTTGGCCAATTTTCTACGGACCATCGACCCTTTTACGGTCCGTAGACCCCATATATAGTCATCAACCTTAGTTCCAAAATTTCACTAAGTATGAAATCCTTATACATGACCCATCTACGACCAGTAGAACCAACTACGTCCCATCCTGTCCATTCGTAGGTCCAACTTCAGAGGCTCAACATTTCCAAAAACTCAAATCAACTCAACTCCACGACTTCCTTTCTACGGCATGTAGGACTTCCTACGGTCCGTAGATAGGACACATAGTTCCTGCACAAGTGCCAAAATCTGCACTTTTTCTTTCAAATCCGACCTTATAATTTCTGAGGTGTTACATCCTTACCACCTAGAGAACACTTAACAAGAATTTAAGCAAAGAAACTAAAAGTAATTAATCAATTAAGAAGATAAAAAATCCAAAGCAAAAAAATGCATAGTGCTTTTGTTACATGTATTAATTATTTGATTTGTTGTAAATTAATATTTATTTAAAAGTAAATTGATAGGGGTAAATATGTAATTTACTATTTTAATACATGTATAACTAATACACACATAACTTATTCCACCTTCAATCCTGCATAAATCATACATATATTCCCTCATAAGTTATACAAAGTATTAATTATGTACAAAAAACGCAACCAAACACCATAAATTTAATACATGAATAACTTTTATACAATATTTGAAAACCTATCAACCAAACATCGTATAAAATTAATACATGAATAACTTTTATACAACATTTGAAAATCTAACAACCAAACATTGTATAAAATTAATACATGAATAACTTTCATCCTATTTGCAAAAAAAACATGATATAAATTAATACATGAATAACAAAGTTATCCATACATTAGATTTAACTTTATCCAACTACCAAACAACCCCTTAGTAATTCCTGGCATATCCTGAATAACATCTAGGAATATAACATCCAGTATTGCTTGTTTCAAGACATCAACATATTTTTCAAATGTGGCCTCTTTTGCCTTTTATAATCCTAAGGACATGCTTAAGAAGTGGTGGTAGAGGTTCTACACTTCAATTACCTATTCTTTAGTCATATGACTATTTGCATCTTGGAACAGTGATTTATTCACAACACTTTCATCAACAACTATAACAGGTGTTTCCACATTAAGTAGGTATGAAACTTCAACATCTCCTACCTCATCTTAGAGAAACTTTCCATTCCTTGTGGTGAGACATAGACCTACTCCTACTCCCTTTTAGATTTCAATTGTGTTTCTTGAAATTTAGCCCTTTTGGTGAAGGTTATGCTCCCTAGACATGGCTCACACTTATATTTCAAGTTTCCAAATAGAGGCAATGTGGAAACTCACGGTCTCTGAAATGTTGTAAACTATAGCATCAGTCCACTCTAAATTCTACATAACCTTTTCTACTATACACCCTTTAACTTAGAATTTCTTTGCGTATTACAAGGACCCTCTCTCCACTATTGCGAGTGATATGTTCGTCCCCTTTGAGGGACATATGGATTTAAGCTTATGTTGAAAAAATTGTTTCCATTGTTCTAGTTTCTCAGACTAAGACCATCTTTGTTCTGATACCCAGACCCTTAATTATCATGTCATTCTCATTAAGGTTTTCATTAATTCTGATAGTTTTAACCTTGGCAATTTTGACCCTAATAGACCCTTTGAGAGTTGTTGACATAACAGGTTCCCCAAATTGCATTGGATGAACCTCTAGATACTGCATTACATGTTGTGCATAATCATTTACTACAATACCTAAACTTTGTCAACCTTATTCACCTTCTTTATACCACTTTTGATGAACCTATTCATTAATAGGTCAAAATTAGTACCCATATTGGAGATCAGGTGATACCTTTTTTGATTCTCCTTGATTATAGAAGTGAGAGAAGGATTAGTATAAGATATGCCACCACTAGGTTTGCCTGAGCTCCAGGACTGATTGTTCTACTGGCAAATCAAGCAACTTGATCTCAAGAACGCATTCCTCTATGGAATTCTTAAGGAGATCGTATTTATGGAACAAAGTTTGGGAATTTCAATCCAATATTTCCAACTCATGTGTGTAATTTACAAAGGTCCATATATGAATTGAAAAACACCCAAAGCTTGGTTTCAGAAGTTCAACAACCACTTATTTTAAGTGAGATTTACTTGTAGAAAAGCAAAATTTTCCTTTTACATCTTACAGTCTTCTCAAGATACCATTTTCCTATATGATTTGTTGACGATCGATATATTTACTCCACATGTGCAGAAACTTTTCATTGCTTCATGCCTTAATTAACAACTTAAAACCAACTATGCCATGAAAGGCATGAGGCCTCTTTATTACTATATATAGGCTTTGAAGTCGTGCGTACCAAGGATGGTTTATACCTTAACCAACAAAAGTATGCCTTGATGATTTAGAGAGAATGAAATTGGCATGTGCTCGTGTCATTTACACTCCACTTTCTCAGAAACATGGATTACATAATTCAAATGATCCCTCGTTTGATTCTTTCAAATTTAGAAATGTGTTTGGCGCTTTTTAAGTGCCTAACTCTCACATGATCAAACCTCGCTCATACTGTTAATCTTCTTTCTCAATTCATGCAGATGCGAGTGGATAATCATTGAAGTGTTGTAAAAAGGAGTGCTCTATATGTACTTAGCTAGTACAACTCAATTTGACTTTTGAATCTCTGCTCAATCATCTCTTAATCGTGTGGGATTCTCTAATGAAGATTGGGGTGGATCAAATTGTGTACCATGGGCATCAAAAAAATAGTGTACCGTCAATAAATTTAGTGTCAAAGCGGACTACATGTCCTTAGTTCCTCAACTCACATGAATATTCTACATTCTTTATTAACATTCCTTCTTCTCCACAAATAACACATGTAGGTAGACAAACTTCTTAATATCTTATATGATTGATTTTTATACTTGGCTCTCTCTATGTATCACAATCTATCGAGAAATACACATTTTCTTTGTTACATTGGCTCCTCATATTGCTTTAGATAAGATTTGTTCAAAATCGTATATCAAGAGGCTTTGCTTCTTTGATGACTTATAAATCTCAATTGAGGATTTGCACATTATAGAACCTAATTTTAAACTTCAAAAGTCATTACTTAAAATCAATTTCTTTTAATGAGGAAGAATAAAAAGGGGTCGTGGGTTTAAGTTAAAATTAAATAAGGTTAAGTTTCTTAATAATGGATGTGTGTAGTTTTAATCCTAAATTTTACGTGTGACAAACTTATAACGTGGCATATAATTATTTTAAAATCCAAAATATATCAACTTGATCCATAAGTTGTAGGGTATATTTTAGCCTAAAAAACATTAAGAATATTTGTTGACCCTAAAGTTAAAGGAAGACATTTATGAGCTACTTTTAATATTTTGGGTATATTTTAAGCCTCTTTTCATTTATTTAAAGTTTGAACGGATAGAGAGTCTGTTTGACATTGCTGCTAAAAATTGCATATTTCTAGAAACACTTTTTTAAAATGGTTTTTTTTAAAAAGGACTTTTGAAAAATAATAATTTGTGTTTGGCTAATTCATTTGAAAAGTTCTTTTGATAAGCAAATCTCATTTGATTAATCTCTTTTAAAAAATGCTTTTGAGAGCCAAATTAAGAAAAATGGTAAGTATCAATGTACTTTTAATATTAAGATTATTTTATAGAGAGAAACTATTTTAAATATTTATTATAAATTTTTTAATTAAAATATTCATATTCAAATTTTCAATCAATATTATACATAAAATTAATACATGAATGACAAAGTTATCCATACATTAGATGTAGCTTTATCTAGCTACCAAACGACCCCTTAGTAATTCCTAGCATATCTTAGATAACATCTAGGAATATAACATCGAATATTGCTTGTTTCTAGACATCAACATATTTTTCAAATGTGGCCTCTTTTACCTTTTATAATCCTTTAAGGAAAAAGAAGGACATGCTTAAGAAGTGGCGGTAGAGGTTCTGACACTTCAATTACCTCTTCTTTAACCATAGAACTATTTGCATCTTGGAACAGTGATTTATTCACAACACTTTCATCAACAACTATAATAGGTGTTTCCACCTTAAGTATATATGAAACTTCAACATATCCTATCTCATCTTAGAGAAACTTTCCATTCCTTATGGTGATTGACATACAGTGAGACATAGACCTACTTCTACTCCCTTTTAGATTTTCAATTGTGTTTCTTGAAAGTTTGCCCTTTTGGTGAAGGTTATGCTCCCTAGACATGGCTCACACTTGTATTTCAAGTTTCCAAATAGCGGCGGTGTGGAAACTCACGGTCTCTGAAATGTTGTGAATTATAGCATCAGTCCACTCTAGATTCTACATAACCTTTTCTACTATACACCCTTTAACTTAGAATTTCTTTGCATATTACAAGGACCCTCTCTCCACTATTGTGAGTTAGATGTTCGTCCCTTTTGAGGGACATATGGATTTAAGCTTATGTTGAAAAAATTGTTACCATTGTTCTAGTTTCCCAAATTATGACCACCTTTGTTATGATACCCAAACCCTTAATTATCATGTCCTTGTGGTTAATGTTTTCATTGATTCTAATAGTTTCAACCTTGACATTTGTAACCATAATAGACCCTTTGAGAGTTGTTGACATAATAGGTTCCCCAAATTGCATTGGATGAACCCCTAGATACTGTAGTACTTGTTGTGCATAATCATTTACTACAATACCTACACTTGGTCAAGCTTATGCACCTTCTTCATACCACTTTTGATGAACCTATTTGTTAATAGGTCAAAATTAGTATCGTAGCTGATACCTTTTTTGATTCTCCTTGATTATCATGGTAAGAGAAGGATTACCATAAGATATGCCACCACTAGTTTTTTCTGAGCGCCAGGACTAATTATTCTACCGGCAAATCAAGCAACTCGATCTCAAGAATGCATTCCTCTATGAAATTCTTAAGGAGATAGTATTTATGAAACATAGTTCGGGGTTTTTTTATCCAATAATTCCAACTCATGTGTGTAATCTACAAAGGTCCCTATATGAATTGAAACTATACCCAACGCTTGGTTTCAGAAGTTTAGCACCCACTTCTTTTAAGTGGAATTTACTTGTAGAAAAGCAAACTTTTCCTTTTACATCTTACAGTCTTCTCAAGATACCATTTTCTTTTATTATATGTTGACAATATAGTCTACACATATAGAAACTCCTCAATGTTTCATGCCTTAATTAACAACTTAAAACCAAGTATGCCATGAAAGACATGGGTCCTCTTCATTACTATATATATAGGCATTGAAGTCGTGCGTACCAAGGATGGTTTACACCTTAACCAACAAAAGTATGTCTTGATGATTTACAGAGAACGAAATTGGCATATGCTCGTGCCATTTACAGTACTCCACTTGCTCAGAAACATGGATTACATAATTTAAATGATCCTTTTTTGATTCTTTCAAATTTAGAAATGTGTTTGGCGCTTTCTAGTGCCTAACTCTCACATGATCAGACCTCACTCATACTATTTATCTTCTTTGTCAATTCATGCAGAATCGAGTGGATAATCACTTGAGTGTTGTAAAATGGAGTGCTTCTATATATACTTAGCTAGTACGACTCAGTTTGACTTTTGAATCTCTGCTCAATCATCTCTTAATCGTGTGGGATTCTCTAATGAAGATTGGGGTGGATTAAATTGTGTACCATAGACATCGAAAAAATAGTGTACTGTAGTCTAATGCGAAAGCGGAATACATATCCTTAGTTCCTACACTGACATGAATATTCTACATTCTTTAATAACATTAGCATCTTCTTGCACAATCCTTCTTTGCTCTCCACAAATGACACTTTTAGGTATGACAAACTTCTAAATATCTTATGTCATAGATTTTATACCTGGCTCTCTATGTATCATAATCTTTCGAGAAATACACATATTTTCTTTGTTACATTGCTCCTCATATTGCTTTAGATAAGATTTGTTCAAAATCGTATATTAAGAGGCTTTGCTTCTTTGATGACTTATAAATCTCAATTGAGGGTTTGCACATTATAGAACCTAATCTTAAACTTCAAAAGTCATTACTTAAAACTAATTTCTTCTAATGAGGAAGAATAAAAAGGGGTCGTGGGTTTAAGTTAAGATTAAATAAGGTTAAGTTTCTTAATAAATGGATGTGTGTAATTTTAATCCTAAATTATACGTGTGACAAACTTATAACGTGCCATATAATTATTTTAAAGTCCACTATATATCAAGTTGATCCATTAGTTGTAGGGTATATTTGAGCCTAAAGTCAAAGGAAGACATTTATGAGCTACTTTTAATACTTTGGGTATATTTTAGCCTCTTTTCATTTATTTAAAGTTTGAATAGATTGAAAGTCTGTTTGGCATTACCGCTAAAATTGCTTATTTCTAGAAATAATTTGTGTTTGGCTAATTCATTTGAAAAATGATTTTGATAAACAAATCGTGTTTGACTAATCTTTTTCAAAAAAATACTTTTGAGAGTTAAATTAAGAAAAAGGGTATGTATCAATGCACTTTTAATAATAAGATTATTTTATAGAGAGAAACTATATTAAATATTTATAGAATTTTTTTAATTAATATATTTTTAATTAAATTAAAATATACATATTCAAATTTTCAATCAATATTATACATAAATAAATAAAAAAATAAAATATTAATATAATACTAGCATGATGAATTAAATATAATTTAAAATATCAAGAAAAATAAATTTAAAAATCATTCCAAAAATTCACCACAAAAATAAATAAAATTCTTCATATTTTTAATCGTACAAAAATGTTGTTATTACATTTATTTCTGATTTTGTAAAATAAAACGTAAATTAATATATAATAATAATAATATAAACATAAAATAATAAAAAAATATTATATAAAAAATAATTCTTGAATGAAACTAACCAAACTTATGAAATATGTTAGTAATTAATTAATAAAGGATATAGTAGTAAATATGTATATATGGGAGAAATATTTTAGTCTTCAGGAAAATAATTTTCTGCTTCTGCTTCTTGCTTTCATTTAAAAATAGTTTTAAGAATTTGTCAAACACTAATTTTTTTAAAATAAAAATGTTTTTTTCACCAAAACACACTTTTGGGCTCTCATCAGCAATGTCAAAAAGAAAAAGAAAAGTTTGGGCTGGTGTTGCCACTAGTTCCTTACCTAGTGTTTGACCATTTATTTTGAATTAGATTTTAAAAATGTATTTGCAAATATCTACTTGACTATAAATTTGGATTAGCTTTTAAATATCTGTATTAAAAATATTTTCAATTCTAAACAAGGATCAAACATTTTAGAGTTTTGCTTACCAAACCTTGAAAGCTTTTCCAATTAAAATAATATCCAAATACAAATTGAAGTTCCAAAAATCACAATTTTTTTCAAGTTTTACTTTCCACTTGACAATGTGGTCAAAGGAGAGGTTATATTCTTGGAGTGTAGCATGGTTGATTCCATTAGTATTAGTACAGTAATAGAAGCTTTCCGTGTATAAAAAAGGAAGAAGAGTAGATAGGAATCTTGTGGGGTCACCGGAAAACGAACTGTTATTCAAAGTTTGTTTATCTTTCACTGTCGTTTTCCTTGATTATCGTTTCAATTTTTGTTGGGCACCGCTCCCTTATTTGATTGATCCCAATTATTAACGAAGCTTGCTGGCTGGCTTTGCTGACTATTTGGGTTTGTCTGCTTTTACCCTTTTTACTTAACACCAGAAAATCATGACACCTCGCTTTCTGTTTCTGGGTCACACTTTGCACATTTTTTTCTTACTCTGAAGAAACCTTTCAGTTAACATCCGTCCAATTCTTGATTTTGGATTTGGGAATCTTTTATTTGCAACATAAACTGAATGGGTTTCTGAGGAATAATCGAACAATTGAAGATATCTGAGATGAAGAGTGGGAGCTTGGATGTGGGTAAGAGAGTTGTGGTTGTTGCTGTGAAAGCTTCGAGAGAGATTTCAAGAAGTGCTTTTATTTGGGCATTAACTCATGTGGTTCAACCTGGGGATTCTGTTAAGTTGCTGGTTGTCATTCCTCCTCATACCTCAAGTAAACTTTTTTTTTTCTGCCCTAATATACTACTACTTGTATTGGAGAAGGTGTTTCTCCTTTTATGTTTCATTTTAGTTGCTATTGATTGTGCAATTTAGAGGATTACCCTGTTTTTGTTTCCTTCATTTTTGCTCATTTTTTCGAAAACAGAGTGGTAAGGTCAGGTCTGCGTATACTCTCTACCCTCCCCAGACCCCAATTAGTGGGATTTCTTTGGGTATGTTGTTGTATTTTTGCTCCTTTTGTTGATAATGAATATGGCAGCTTCTTCCAGAATTTCTAGAGCTATTACCAGTTCAAGCCTTGATTCATGTCATTGGGCTGTTTAACTTGATCTTTGAAAGAATTAGGATAGTTACTATGCATGTGATTCTAGTTTTTTTACTCTTGTCATCACTACTTTCATTTGCTACAGAGAAATCTGTTAAAAGTAGCTTAGGACTGGTTATCTACACTTTCAGGTATAAGGCTTTGGGGTTTACGTAGATTTAACAGCGATTGCACGGCTAGCAACTGGAGATCACTGTCCGGAATGACTTTAGATCAAAAGGATTTCATTTCAGAATCGTGTACTCAAATGTTGCTTCAACTTCATGATATTTATGATCCAAATAAAGTAAGTGATCTATCTAATTCTGAAATCTTAGTTCCCTCATATAGGATTACCACATCATTCAGTACTATTTCACAGATGAAGGTGAAGGTCAAAGTCATTTCTGGATCACAGTCTGGAGTAGTGGCTGCTGAAGCTAGGAGAGTTCAGACTCGATGGGTGGTATTGGATAAGTAATACGGTGTACATCTTATTTCATGTTTTCATATAAAAACTTTGTTTCTTGCATCTGATTAAAATGTAGGCATTCTCTTGTTGCTAAATGCATATTTCCTTGATGACTCATGTCCAGGAGAATGAAAAAAGAGGCTAGAATCTGTATGGAGCAACTGGAATGCAATATTGTTCAGTTGAAAAACTCTCAACCAAAAGTGCTTCGTTTGAATTTCCTTGGATTCCCCAACACTGAAACTGAAGTCTCCCGTACGTCACAAGCATCTTCGAAACATTTAGGTGAAAAGTCTGATGATCACTGGAATGAGATTCGGGTGCCGAACGTGACTCCAGCAAGTAGTCCAGAGCATTCATCATTCACCACAACTGATGCTGGGACATCCTCAATTTCCAGTCTAGACATAGGGACTTCTCCTCTTTTCTTCTCTGAGGTCAATTGGGATACGAAGAAGACCTTTTCACATAAATGCAATCATTATTCAGATGAATCCGATTCAGATACAGATAGTGAAAAACTGAGTTCACCTACAACAAGCATATGTTCGCAGCAATGGATGCAAGACATTCTCGTTGCAGCAAAGGATTTCTCACATTACTTAAAGAGAGATTCACCAAGATCCAAAGGCACACTGCTAAAGTTAAAGCATGATGTTTTCCCAGAGAAATCATTTGGACTTGATCGAGAACCTATAGTTTATTTAAAGAAAGAAGGGCATGATGTGGAAATAAACAGCAATATGAGAAAAATGATGTTATTAAACAAAAATTCTCCCGCTGATCCTCCTCCACTTTGTTCAATATGTCAACACAAGGCACCTTTATTTGGAAAACCACCTCGGTGGTTCACTTATTCTGAGCTCGAACACGCTACCAGTCGATTTTCACAAGCTAACTTTTTGGCTGAGGGTGGGTATGGTTCTGTACATCGTGGACACTTACCAGATGGCCAAGTCATAGCAGTCAAGCAATACAAATCAGCTAGTTCGCAGGGAGACCTTGAATTTTGCTCTGAAGTGGAAGTCCTGAGCTGTGCTCAACATCGAAATGTTGTGATGCTGATAGGCTTCTGTGTGGAAGATGGAAGAAGGTTACTAGTTTATGAATACATCTGCAATGGCTCTTTAGATTCTCACCTTTATGGTACCAACTTCTCTAGTCATATGTTTTTATATCTCAATACTCATTAAACCCCATGTCCAGTTCTTGATCTATATGACATTGAAATGATTTAAGTGAGTGGAAATTGAAGCTGTTATTTTCTTCTTTTTTTCTAATTTGATAATTTGAGTGTGAGGTTCCACTTCTAGTCATAACTCCTCCCTTACATAGATCTGTCAAAAGTGTTTTTTCACCTTACAAACTCACTTTATATGGACGATTATTATGAGAACCTCTTTTGCTCATGTGTAGAGCATGTAGTGAACACCGATGTTTCTTGAAAGCTTAGGAACCTATCAAAAACTGTGCAACCCATAATTATATGTTCATAACCAAGTTGTCAATCCACAGGACGTAATGGACATCCATTAAATTGGTCAGCACGTCAAAAGATTGCTGTGGGAGCTGCTCGAGGACTGAGATACCTGCATGAGGAGTGCAGAGTAGGTTGTATTGTTCATCGTGACATGCGGCCAAATAATATCCTCCTAACTCATGATTTTGAGCCATTGGTGCGTATTGCTCTTTTACACTTTAGTTTCTCTATTTGCATTATTGCTCGTCATGTTTTGGCCTTCTTTATATGCTTTAAAAGAACACAAGCTTTAGTTGATCTTTGTAAATCTTTGTTCTACAGAAATATCTTGCCTTAATTGTCTTTAAAATGTAGTAGATTATTTGTTCTATAAAACTGGTCACAAAACGAACTTGTTGCTTGGTTCTAATATTCTTTTCTTTCATCTACTATTTTAAACCCCCCTCTTCACTTTTTCTTTGTGATATAGGTTGGAGACTTTGGGCTGGCGAGGTGGCAACCCGAAGGAGACTTAGGAGTTGATACCAGAGTAATTGGAACATTTGGGTAAATAACTATATATGAAACCTTACACAGTTGTCCCGGCACACTATCTTTCGGCCTATTAATTGGTGCAATTTTTTCATGTTCAGGTACTTGGCACCGGAATATGCTCAAAGTGGTCAAATAACTGAAAAAGCTGATGCATACTCATTTGGTATAGTACTATTGGAACTTGTCACTGGAAGAAAAGCTATAGACATTAACCGCCCAAAGGGCCAGCAGTCCCTCAGTGAATGGGTATGAGTTCTTTAAGTTTTCCTTGTGTTTTATTGGCACATCAATGTCTGTGTATGCCCATGCTTTAATGGTTTAGAGTAGTAATAGTTTATCCTTATATTCCAAATGGAGCAGGCACGTCCTCTGCTTCGAAAGAGTGCCATCTCTGAACTCATCGACCCATGTCTAGTGAACTGCTGCTTGGAGCAGGAGGTTCGTGGCATGCTACATTGTGCTTCATTATGCATTCGCCGGGACCCTAATTCAAGGCCGAGGATGTCTCAGGTAGAGATATTTACTGAATGTTGCTGTCTAAAAATTTAAACTTGTGAGAAAACTGCCAATTTTTGCTACAAGAGTTTCTAGTTCTGGAAGCTAATTATATGCTCTGACTATAATGACTGTGGTCCAAACTATTGACCAAATGCAAAACTTCACTTGATAGACCTCAACAGTAAACGGCAGCAAGTGATTGAAGTTCATTAGTTCTTCATATAAAATTATTGACTCTAGAGATATAGTAATACGAGAAGACAAAATTGTCTACCCCCACCCCCCAGAAAACAAAAGAAACAGAAAGGACCTAATGTTAATAGATTCTTCATGACTGGTATTTCAGCTTTGTTTCAGTAAAAGATCATTCTTGAGTAAAGTTATTATAACTCAGGAAGTTCCCCATGGCTCAATAATTGCAGGAGATTAAAGCCGGTGCTTGCTGGTACTCTATTGTTTGATTCATCATCTAACAGTCTTGTTTCTGGCCTGCTCCATAAGAAGGAAAACATTGCTTATATCACTAGAGTAGTAGGAACTAGCATATAACCCGTGTCATTTTTAATTGCTTATTATCAGCAAGCAAAGCTCATGTTACTTTCAAGGTTAAACTTAATGACATCATGTTAGCTACACCTCAGAATAGAATTCATCTGAATACTATAATATGATCCTTATGTATATACACACTTCTTGTTTTTCTCATTGCACTTGTAGGTACTTCGGATGTTGGAAGGTGACGTGTTAGTGAGCTAGGTTTGTAGTAAACACAATGCTCTGGAATTGATCTTCAAAAGAAGTCGAGTTTGAAAAAGACAATTGAGCCAAAGATAGAAAGGACATTTCAGAATAATGCTCCACCTGTACTGGACTGCAAGAAGATGCCACAGGTAGAGAGGTCTCCTATATATGAGACAATGGGAGCTTACATGATGAAAAACCAAGGATGTCATGGCCATTTTTAGTCCTCCCACCATCATATACCAAAATTTGTTGCACTTCATGATCCACATGCATTATAGATGCTGTAAAGCAGTGATGAAATGAATGCGTTATTATTTTTTGTTCTTTTTTTTTCATAGTAGAATTAGGAGGAAACGTTGGATATAGGAATGGCAGTGGAAGTGTAACTTGTCTTCAATTGTTTTTGGCTTCGATTTCTGGAAATGCAATGGCATGGCTTGATTTCACAGTTTCTTGAATTTTATGCTGTTTGCTTTGTAGAATCCCTTGGAAGAGCAACTCAACCATTGCAGAAATAACCCAAGTCTAAATAGTGAAGCTACTAGCAAGGAGAAGGAAGTTCTTACAAATGTACATTCCAAATAAACAGTTTAATTCCTTACATTGTCCTATAAGTATTTATAAATAGACTAACCAACACATATTAAAAATGAATTTTAGGAAGCCAAATTTCTTTCACTGTTATTTTTTTACCTTCTTCCCCGAGCCACCGAGAACCCTCTTCATTTTTTTCGTTCTCCATTTTTCAAATTTATACAACACACTATAATCGTGTGTATACACTTTTTTGCACAATTATAAATTATATACATTCTTATACACTATTATACATTATATATACATTACCAAAAAAATGTATCTCCTTTGTATAACTATGAAGGAAGAATGTATCTTGTTTATGTAATCATATATTTAAACAATGTATCTATACTATGTATAGAAGGTCGTTACACATTAATAAACAAAAGAGCACCATTAATACAACAATTCACATTTCCGATAAGCTAGGGGACAAGAAAAAACTCAACTAGAATTTTAATTGAACAAGCAAGACACGATACACGGTACAGGCCAAAAGGTCAACCGAAAAAGCGATGAAATATAATCCTATGGTGAAATGTAATTCTAGAACTTGGGATAGCTAGAACCCTCATTCACTCGGTACTAAATACTACTCCCAAAAATATTATCTATATAGCTCATACAAACATATTTGCTACGCTTATCTAGAAGTTTATCATGAGTCTTACTCAAAATCTTTTTCTAAAACAGATCTTGCTGTGCGACTATGCTCAAATCTTTCTTTCTTAAATCATATGCTAAAATTTCTTTCTAAACCATATCTTTCAAATCCTGAGAAAGTTTTCTAGAACATGCATACCTTGTAGATTCTCAAAATACCTTTCATAATAACATAAATGTTCTAAAATCATGCTTTTAAATATAAGCTTAAAGAATCATAGATAATCATGTCAAGAACTAATAAGAATGACAATGAAAATCTTGCTAAACATAAAAGGAAATACAATTTTCAAAATTCATAATCATGAGTAAATAATTCAAGAAATCATGCCATTGGATAATATAAATTGTGAATCTGAAAGTGGGTTTATAAATCTTAACTATAAAATTGAATTCATGTGAATTGAGGAATCTTAGACATGTGGATGAAAGAAGTTCCTCATTGTAGCACTACATACCTTAGTGACGAAGCTTGATGGAGAATATTTGAAGATGATCCCAAGCCATGGAATTTCTTGATGTTCTTGAGAGCTGAATTTTGGGGAGAGGATAAGAGGGTTTTGAACGATGAAAATTGATTTTCTAACCCTCCTAAGACATTTTAAGATTATTTAGATACCTTCCCAAAGATTTTAGGACTAAAACACCCTCATAAAATGTCATGACCCAAAAATGGAGGTAGTGGCACTTGTCTAATTCCACTAAGACAAGTCAATCTAAAGCTCAATAATACGAAGGAAATGCATAAATAAATTAATTATAACATAAGCACACAAAACTTAGTCATTCTCAATACCTCTAAAATCTGGTTGTCACGTGTACAAGCCACTAGTGTAAAAACAGAGTTTGAAAGATAAATACAAGTCTCATTGTCTTTGCCTCTCAAATAGAACAAAACATAAGTAAGGAACAAGAAGGCCCACCGGGATGACAAACAACTACCTCTCAAGTATCCACAGAAAGCCTCGAAAGTAGAAAGAAGAAGAGCAATCACACAGATCTAGACTCAGAACCTACACAAGTGTAGAAGCAATGAGTGAGTACCAAACAACACGGTACTCAGCAAGAAACCCACTAAAATAAGGTAAAACTAGCTAGAATACGTGAAATCCTTTCATCCCAATCAAACCGCCACAACTACAACCTGCATAGAAATCAGACCAACCTATAGCTTACAATAAACATCTCCCAAGGTTCCGTAGTCATAATAGTCAATTTCATCAATCAAAAGTATCAAAGTCAAGTTCATCAATCTCAAGTATCACGTTTATCAATCACAAGTATCAAGTAATCAATCACAATAATCAAGTTCAACTATCACAAATATCAATCGGGACTAATAAGGTACACCCATAGTCCATGTTTCTACTGGCAATGACTTCGACATCAATAACACTCGCCGACAATGACCTCGGTATCAACAACACTCATCGATAATGACCTTAACATCAATAACACTCGCCAACAATGACCTAGGCATCAATATCACTCATTGATAATGACCTCGACATCAACAACACTCGCTGATAATGATCTCAACATCAATATCACTTGCCGATAATAACCTCAAAATCAATATCATCGCAGGTAATGGCCTCGACATCAATAATACTCACCTATAATGACCTCGACATTAATCATCTCATTCGCATTACGCCCCAATACATACAAGAAAGAGAGTTTAAGATTTTACAAGCGCTAACAAGGTTTAAATGTTCACTTTACTTAATCAATCACAAATCAATTCAAGACTTGGACTTTTACCTTCCGAACGATATCGAAATCAACACAATCTAGTTAAACAAGTTTTCACAATGAGATTCCGGAACTAACAACACTCATATCAAGTAATTTGAATTAATTGGTCAAATCGGCTCAAAAACTCAATTCCAAAAAAAAGGTTTGAATATGATAATTGTTACATAAATATGTTACCCTAAGCCTTTAGAATCCATTGGTGAAAACCATTTCCGAAACGGAGTTAAATTCAACGCATAATTATCATTTTTCTTAAAAACACAAGTTTCTTGAAAAACTTTCAATTTGCTATTCAAAAATCAAGATTTAAAGGCTTAGTTTCATAAAGATGATTGGAAAATGAAAGTTTAGGGTTATAAACACTTACCCAGATGATTTACCATGAAAATCTCATTAAAATCGTCTCCAAGGGTTTTCCAAAACTCAAAATGAGAGAAAATGGGGAAAACCCCCATAATGTCAAACCAAAACCCTTCTAGGTCTTGCTTTCGCGAGCCCAAGATCGCCAACATGAGCTTCACGGAAGCGACAACTTTGTCGCGAAAGAAGCCCTTGAGTAAGTGGCCAGCCTCACTTTCGTGAGGCTTCCTTCGCTAAAGCAAAGGTTGTGAAAGCGATGCAATCTTCACGAATGTGAGGGTCAGGGGAACTTGACCCCTCGCGAATGCGATCAGATCCTTGATGAAGCAACGTACGCAAAAACGAGCTGTTCCTCGCTAAAGTGAAGCACACCAGGCATCAGAAAAACAACCAACTCTCAAATCCTTGAAGGGACTCTCAGTATATTTTCAGAATCTTGTGCACACAAACAAGACATGCTACCTGACTAAACTCAATATTCTAGACTCAATGAAATCATTCAAACATAAATCTGAGGTCTCATTGACCAAAAACTCATAAAAATCACAAGAAACAAACATAATGCCTAAAAAGGCCAAAGTAAGCTCGGGACCTCTAAATATTCAACCAAGAACCCCTTTGGGCTTAAAATTATCTCCCAAATCCAACAGAACTTTTGAAAATCCGATACGAACATCCGATTTCCAAATGTTGATCACAGTTAACTCAAAGGCGAAAATCTTAATAATTTCCAATTTAGGACCTCAAATCCATGAAAAAAATTCCGAATTTGAAACCAACAATTAGACAAAATTCCACATTCCAGGACTAATGGCATTGATAAAATTCTATTCCGAGACTCGAAACTCTAAAAGACAATGAAAATCACTCTTTAACAACTTTATCTTTTCAAACTAAAAAACTTTCACAATTCACAACTTTTACTCGAAACCTGAAACGAATTTCAAAATACAATCAGAAATGAATCAGGGCCAATATCAGGAGGGGTAAAATGAAAATTTTACAAGAAAAATACAAAAATAACCAACCCAATCATTACATTATCCACCATGGAAAACCATGTTTGTCCTCAAATATAAAGTAACAGAAATTACCTGAAGACTTGAAAAAGCTAAGGATATCTAGCACGCATGTCAAACTCTGTCTCCTAAGTCGCCTCTCCGACGAAATGGTGCTTCCACTGCACCTTCACAAAATTAATCTCCTTGGTCTTAAGATTTGTACTTGCCTTATGATACGCCCAAATTACACCTCCCTAGAGAAGTATGAGCGGTCGTTGTCAAATAAAGAACCTAACAAAGGTTAGGATCAATCCCACGCGGAATATGGTCTAGACTTAGGCCAATTTACTGTTTATTGTACTTATAGTCAGATTATTTCCGTAAAAGGGGATTTTTGTAATAAAAAATAATGATTGATTGATATTAGTACCAAGTAAACAAAATCCGTAGTTTTGTAAGATCAATATGAGATGAAACTAGGGTATACGTATTCCCCACAAGTTTTTAACGCAGTAAACCTAATAATAGCAACCATTTCCTAGTGTTTAACATGTAAAGTCGGTAGGTTAGGTATCTCCTAAGTGATTGGTCATCCAAAAAGGAAATTTCACCACACAACTTGGTCGGTCTACGGGTGTATGCTTTAGTAACCCTTACCATTGACCACTGATTAGCACCTCACATATTTGGGTTAGGCTATTAGATAGAGGATTGTCAACACTAAATCTCTGTTGTTGAATCTCTCTTACCATTCCATTACTTTCTTGGTCGGGAAAGTAGGAATAAGGTAAGTTCTAACGTTGCGCACCGATAAAAAGCAATCAAAATGAAGAGAACAACAATACATGCATAAACACTATCCCATAATTACTTAATTATTAGTTTTATATTGTTAATTACTCATGGTTCCCACAACCCTAGTTGTGGATTTAGCTACTCATTCTTGGATGATCACAATTCATATTAGGGTTAATAGAATAAATCATGACTTACAATTAAAGTAGATGAAATCCGGAATCTTCAATTGATGAACAAAAGAAAATATTATAAACCAACACTTCAAGAATCAATTGCACAAAATGTTTTGCAAGGAAATTCTCAAAGACAAAAGTATGTATCTCAAAACGTCTAACAACCCAAAAACATAAAATACAACTAATATTTATAGAAAACAAAATCCTAAATCGAGTAGGAAAAGGAAATCTAAGAGAATTTGGCTTGGATAGAGGTTTCTACAGTTGGCAACTACAACTTGTAGGAACTCTTACGGTTCATAGGTACCTTCCGTCAATCAGCAACTTGACCTTCAATATAGTATCACTTTCTACGGGTATGATCTATGGCCTATAGATCTTTGTACGACCTGTCCTGTTCAACTGTCATTCAAGTACTGGAGCTCAACTTCTGAACTTTTGTACGACTCTATTTGTACGGCTCGTCATTCGGCTTCCCTCATTTAATACTTAGCTTCAATTTCAGCACTTCAAATTACGACTCCTTCCTACAACTTGTAGATCATCCTCCGGCTCGTAGGTCCAGTCACAAAAACACAAAAAATCCTTACTGCCGCAACCTTTCAGTGCCAACTCCTCCAAGACCTATTTCCTGTAAAATCCAAGTAAAATACCATCACATCTACTAACAAATATTTAAGACACATCAAAACCGTAAGTTTAAAGCATTAAAAGTACCGTAAATTCACGGTTAATCAATACCTCCCACTCAAAATCGTTGCTCGCCTCAAGCGACACAACAAACTCAAAATGACACTGTTTATACTAAACAACACTATGCAGAAGCAACCCAAAAACTCAAGCAATCACATGGCATTTTATCAAACATCAACCTTCCTTATTATTTTTTAGCACAGTGCACACAGTACGTTCAACAACAAGACAATACATGCGGATCAATTTATGTCATAGATGTACCAATAGACACATTCATATACACATATAACAATCACCAAGATACTAACTCTTCAATAATGTAACTTGTGCCCTCACCGCAAAGAAATCCCTTTGTTTACACAAAATCTGATTATAGTTCAAATTTAGGGACTCAGTATATGATCACGTTCATAATCGAATTCAATATAGTATATGCACAATACCGTAGGCTTTCCCTTATATTCTATACTTTGATTTTCAAACTGTTGGATTAGGATCACTATAGGACTTTCTTAACTTGTAACGTAGGCTTATGGTCATGTATGATATATTTGGATATTAAGTGGCCCTCCTTGATATTACATCAGCTATTTTCCTCTTTTACAACTAATCTTGGCATCATCTTACTTTTTCTTTTCTATGTACTATTCATTGAAGCTCGGTGTGAGTTTGACTTGATTTTCTTACTTGATTCAACTTTTCTTCATCTTTTCATTTAAGTTTTTCATTCTTTTAACTTAATATTCAGTCACACCATCTCAGACATTCTTACACATTTTTCTTCTTTTCTCAACACACAAATCTTTTCACATCCTTTTCATTTCTTGGTTTCCTTCATAATAGCCACCCTCAACTTAGGTTTTTTGCATGAGTTGAGGTGCACGATATTTCGGGAAGGACTAGGGCCAAAACCAAGGTGAATAACTCTGAAGTAGCTACCCTTAGCTTAGGGTTTTTGCCTGAGTTGAGGTACACAATGTCCAAGGAGATACCAGGGCCAAAACAAAGTTTAACGATTTACTTGGGGAAGGTGAATTGGGTTAATTGGAAGAATAGTCTTATTCAGGCTCAAAATTTTGGATCGAAGGGAGCATTTTTCAGTTGGTTGGTTGTTTTAAGGCTTAAATAGACTCAATTTCAGCAATGGCTTATGATCCTTTCCTAATTCCTGTTTAAATCATCTTAGAAAGACTAACGGGGTAAATTCTAGATTGACACATACAATATGAATATACAAACATCCTCACACACACATGGCACATCGTTTCACTATCAAATCATCAGTGTATTCGGTTCATGCTACAACTTTCATGTTGTCTAATTGATTCATATCATGTCATATAAAGATCCTACATATTAGACTTATCAATCACATATATATAACACATTTTTCAAAATTTTGGAAGTGTGTCATGCTCTTTTGCCATCATGCTTTTATTCTAGTCTACTTCTACAATTTACTATCCTAAACATGACGGTTCAACATAAATTAAATAGTTCATTGGGGAAAAAGAACACAGACAAGAAAACCAAAGGAAGGATTGTGAGTTGGATTACTCAAACTTCACCCCATTACTAACATTCCATTCACGCCACCATCATATGAAAAATAGTGCAGTGCCCTCAATGCATAGATAAAATAAAAACATAGGGTTGGACAAACTTGTGGTGCTCAAGATCCGATGACTATCTTGAAGCTGGTGGGTCCAGTCACCCCGATATCGATGTATCAACCTGTGTGGCATCCTCAGTGACACCTTATGGAGTAATATGGGGTGCACGATCAGTAGTAATCTCTGACATAGAAGCTCCAACATCTAGCTCCCCCAATCTCCTATGTTGAATCTCCTCATCTAGTAAAGACTGGTGTTGCGCAGCCTCAATCTCCTACCTCTCTTATTCTTCACTCTCTGCTCCTCATCCATATCAGTGGTCTGCTTAGAGGTCCATGTGCACTTTCCTGGAAGAAAAGGAGGGGGGTCTATAGAAGGAGCCTCATCATCAAATAAAGAAAAAGGATAGTGCCTCCAATATCAGTAGGAGAAGGCTCTGATGCATATGAACCAACAACAGTCAAATCATCTATATCATCCCTAAATCAGACTAGAAACTAGAAAGGTCTATCGCTGGTGCATTCTGAGGTCGGTCCAACATCTGAAGCTCAAATGCATAAATCCGCCTATATATAGTTTTGATATTCTCCTCAATATCTCTTTTCGTCCTCTCATTTGAATCCTCCACTACCTTGCTCATCCAAGGCCTAATGTGCTACAATAAGGTCACCATCTAAGTCTTCAATTTATGGAGTCTGACTAGTGGTAGCATGACAGAACCTGTAGGAAGTAGAGCACGTGGTATGCTTCTAACCAAGCCTGAGATAGAGGTTGGGAAGCAGTCTCATGAGGTTCTATAGTGGGGGATCGAATAGTGTCCTCCTCGGACTGCTATGATGCTAATGACTTGCCCATAAGCGGCATGCCAAGTTCAATACCCCGTTGTGGTGTTGTGGGGTTTGAATAATCCCGAATAAGGCCGATATCATTGTCTTATTAACCTCGATATACTGATCACCATGGTAGACTGAGACAATTACCTCTTTGCATAGCCTGAATATCAGACAAGTAAAAAAAAGTGTGGTTGTCTTCCAGAATGCCCTCTCATGAATCTCGACAATGAAAATGAAGGAAAGATCTATATCCTGCGGCCATCAGGTGCACTATCATCACTACCCGATACAACTTCAACCGATTGTCTGCCATCGTAGGGGACAATCTGGTGTGGACAATCGACCACAAAAACTTAGCTGCATAATTAAAAGTGGCCTTCTTAATAAGGAGTTTAATTTCCCAGATCCACTCAATGTCTACTCCATGCTCGGCAATGTAACTGGCCACCCATTGTAGCAATTTTTCTCTCTTCTCCATATCTTTCATTGCGGCTCTATTCTGGACAAGCTATATCCAGTAATTAAAATCAGCCATATTAATCACCTTTTCGTGAGATGGGCCATAAATAAAACAACGAACTATGGCCTTAGATATACTCACAAAGATTTCCCGTACAAGTATGTATAGAAGTGTAGGCTTCTCTATTACCTTTGTCCTCAAAGGTATCGTGTTTTTCATCGTGGCCACATACGATGCATAAAAATCTAGAACCATAATCGAGTTTGATTTGTCTGCTACCTCTACCATCCACTCACACGTGTTCCTCTTAAACAACTCATGCAAGACTGGTATAGTGTGGATGATGCTCGTGGGAACTCGTTGCTCCTTTGTAATAGGCATGGCATGTTTGTTTTGTGTTTTTTTTATGGAGTGCATCAATATAAATTTGAAACATGCCCCCACATACAGCATATTCGGCTTAAGGGAAATTCATTTCGGCTTAGATGGTCTTGTGTGTGAGTCATAGGCCTCTCCGGTCTGAGATGTATCATAGGCAGATGCGACGACTCAATCCAAATCGTAGCCTGACTCGGACTGTGCATTAGGTTGGGAACTTGAGGGTGCCCTGGGCTGTGACTCTCCACTGCCCTCTCTTGAACTCTATACTCCCTTCTCAGACTGGAAGCACCATCATGACTAGTGGAGTAAGACCTCTCCGATACCATAACTACTGCAAGCTACTTGGTTTGTTGGTGAGTCGTCCGGAGTGACTTAGGTGAGTCATTTGTAGTCCCCAGATTGAACTTAGACCCTCTCTTTTCTTCATCAGTTCTCTCTTCAACAAGTTGACACCGAGCCGCAATAGTGACGGACTTTGACTTCCACTTACGGTTGTAGGGGTTGACTTTCTTAGGTGGAATTGTACCTATGGAAGAGTCATTGGTACTTAATCATATAAAACAAATCAAGAAAAAATAAAAATCAAATTACAAAACCAAACTAGAACATAATTCTTTTTCAAAAAAGTTACTGTTTTTGATCATATAGTTGGTTCTTAGCTTCTATGGGTTGTAGGATCCAACCATAGGAAAGGAAGTCATCTTTTTAGTTTCTGAAGTTGGAACGACAGTTCACCAGTACATCCCATACATCATACTGTCATTCCTAACTTAGGCTACTAGTTTGTGCCTCAAGATGACGTTACTGATCTACGGTCAGTAGGAACTCCTACAACACATAGATCGAATTCGTCAATCCCATTTATTTAGCAGTTAAGGCCCAACATTCATGCATTACACAATTTCAACATCAATGCATCCTAACCTAGTCTAGATCTTGCAATTCAACATATATTCATGTAGTTCCGTCATGTTCCATCATCCTTAGGGCTTACACTTATTATTAAATAACAACAATGAAAGCAACATGGAAAACCCTAAGTTAAGAACACAAAGTTTGCAGTAATTTCTTCACATATTTACACATAATCGACAACAGTCACATCTACTTTCATCCCAAGGGTAAAATTTAATTAATTTAAGCATACACAAGTAGCCGTACTGGAAGGTGCGGCTGGATCACCTCCTTTTCAGGAAGAGCTAATGCTTGTTAGGTATTTTTGTTTGACACAAGTAACCTATAGCCTAGGTCAATTAGCAACTTCGATTTCAACTAAGAATTTAATTATTTAAGATGAATTCAGTATCTTTTAGAGAAAATACAAAGTTGTGTAAGTGTGTACACCAAGAACTTGACAACCAACTTGCTAGATTCCTAACCCGCGACCTTTGATTTTGAAGAAAGAAGATTATGGAAAATTGGAAGAAAATAAGAAGAAAGGGAGAAGATGGGAGGAAGGGATTAAATAGTGGAAGTAGGAATTTTTAAGAGGTATGATTTGGATGGGAAAGGGTGGGAAATAAGATAGGTTGTAACGGTTTGATGATTTGAATCGGTTGTGATTGAGGGAAATGGGAAATGTATTTGAAAATGGAGGGTTTTATTTGAGGGGGTTGCGGGTCGGGTCATTCTATTTTAAACAGAAAGGTTCGGCAAAAGCCCATATACGGTTTGTAGTAAGTCATATGGTCCGTAGATGGCCTCGATCCTTTCATGCAACATTTAGTAAAATTTAGGAAACATACCTGGGGTCTACGGATGCAGACTATGGACCGTAAAAGTTTCTACGGTCCGTACTGTGCCCCATAGACTTAAAGTTGCAACTATATTTGGACATTAATTGTACGGATGCCATCTACGGTTTGTTGAATAAACAACGACTCGTATATGGGAAACTTAGAACTAGTCCTTTGTGACTTACCTGGCATCAAGAATCTACGAATCATGCCTATGGTCCGTAGGGTGGCTTACGACCCGTAGGTCCCAACCGTAAGACCTTCAACACTATGAATTTTTTCAGATTTACCTTTCTTTCTTGCACATGTAGCAAACATTTGGACTTCATTTTACATTTTCTTGACTCCTTTTGGACCCAGATCCTAGACTAACCTGTTCTATCAATCACTACAAAGATCATAAAAATCACTAGAAAACTCTTTAACACAAAAAATCACTAGAAAACTCTTAAACACAAAAAAATCACTTGAAAATTTTGAAACTAGCTAGATTACATCTTAGGTTGCCTCCCAAGTAGCACTTGATTTAATATCGTGGTACAATGCAGACCCCTTGACTACTTAGACTTCATCAAGATCCCATTCTTCGATCACCTCTTTGACCTCTTCTGGTTGACCCAAGTAGATTTTGATCCTTTGACCATTCACCCTGAATCTTGCTCCTTCCACATTCTCAAGTTCAACGACTCCGTGTGAAAAGACTTAATCAACTCTGAATTGTCCCGTACACTTTAATTTGACCTTGCCAAGAAACAAACACAACATTGAATGGAATAGAAGTACCAAGTCACCAGGAGAAACTTCACGCATTTCAATTTTTTGACAATGGTACTTCTTCATCTTTTCTTTATACAAGGCTGAACTTTCATATGCTTTTAGGTGAAACTCGTCAAGTTCGTTCAACCTCTGATTTAATACAACATCCCAATCTAGATTCAATACAACATCCCAATCTAGATTCAACTTCTTGAGTGCCCACATCGCTTTATGCTCTAGCTCTACAGGAAAATGACAAGACTTCCAAAATACGAGTTAGTAAGAAGACATACCTATGGGGGTCTTGACTACGGTAAGATACGCCCATAGAGCATCATTAAGCTTTCTTGACCAATCAGTTTTGTTCTCATTCACAATCTTTGAAAGGATTTGCCTAATCTCTCTATTTGACACGTCTACTTGCCTACTAGACTGCGGATGATAAGGAGTTGATATGCTGTGATGAACACTATACTTTTTAAGCAATGCCTTGAACAACTTATTATAAAAGTGAGAACCTCTATCGCTGTTAATCACCATTGGTGTACCAAATCTGTAGAAGATATTCTTTTTCAGGAATGCGGTGACACTCTTTCCTTCGTTGTTTGAAAGCGCGACAGCTTCCACCCATTTAGATACATAGTCAACCGCTACAAGTATGTATTTCATCCCATTCAAACTTAGAAATGGAGCCATATAGTCAAGACCCCAAACATTAAATAGTTCAATCACCAGAATAAGAGTTAGTGGGAGTTCTATCTTCCTTGAAATTCCTCTTTCTCTTTGACAACGATCACAAGACTTGGCGAATTCATGGGCATCTTGGTGGATAGTAGGCCAATAATACCCACACTGTAGGATCTTATAAGCATTCCAGATAACACTATGATGGCCACCAACAAGAGACTAATGACAAGCTTCCAATATACTCATCATCTGTAGCTCAGGCACACACCGACAAATGATCCCATATGCACAAACACGAAACAAATAAGGCTCTTCCCAGAAAATATTTCACATCAGACATGAATTTCCTTCTTTGATGGAAATACAAATCCGAAGGCACCACATCACTTGCCAAATAATTAGTGAAATCTGCAAACCAAGGGATAAGATCAAAAGAAGTAGCCAAAACCACTTTGTCTGGAAATGTATCATCAATTTAAACTCCATCAGCTAACTTCAACATTGCTTCTTCTTATAATCTGGACAAGTGATCAACAACTTGATTTCGTGTCCCCTTTCTATCTTTACCTCAAAATCAAATTCTTGCAACAATAACACCTATGAAATCAGTCTTGATTTTGCATCCTTCTTTGCTATAAGATACCTCAATGGTGAATGATCAGTGTGAATAATGAATTTAGAGCCAACCAAATAGGATCTAAGCTTTTCAAACACAAAGACTACAACAAACAATTCTTGTTTAGTGACAATATAATTCTTTTGAGCAACATTCAGGGCTTTGCTTGCATAGTATTTGGGATGAAGAATCTTTTCTCGTGTTTCCCTTAATACTACACCAAGTGACACCCACTCGCATCACACATAACTACAAATGAATGTCACCAATCCAGTGAAATAATGATTGATGCAGAAGTCAACTTCTATTTCAGCCCCTTAAATGCTTTCAGAAAAGCATTACCAAACTCAAATTTGTCCTCCTTTTTGAGCAATTTGCACAATGGGTGTGCAGTTTTGGAGAAATCTTTGATAAATCTCCCATAAAACCAAACATGGATAAGAAAACTTCTAAAACCTTTCACGGAGATGGGTGGTGGAAACTTTTCAATCTTTTCAACTTTTGCCCTATCAGCCTCGATACCTTTTTGAGAGATTCGATGACCGAGAACTATACATTTTTAACCATAGAGTGACATTTTTCCCAGTTCAGCATGAGCTTACACTCTTCACACCGTTTTAAGATGTCACTTAAGTGTGTCAATCAATCATCAAATGAGTCACCAACCACAGAGAAGTCATCCATGAATACCTCGATGGTATCTTCTACCATATCAGAAAAGATAGACATCAATGCAACGTTAAAATGTAGCTAGTGCATTACACAATTTGAAAGGTATCTACTTGAATGCAAACGTTTCATAGGGACAAGTAAAAGTCATCTTCTCTTGATCTTTCAGTGAGATTGATATTTGGTTATAGTATGAGTACCCATCCTGAAAACAATACCAACCCTTTCCGCCAAGACAATCTAATATTTGGTCCATGAATGGCATTATGAAGTGATCTTTGTCCGTCCAAGCATTCAATTTGTTGTAGTTCGAACCCTCCAACCAGTAATAGGCTCATCAGAACAAGTTCATTCTTCTCTTTTGAAACCACAATAATTCCTCCTTTCTTTGGCACACATGAAACCGTACATACCCAATTACTATCAATGATCGTATAAGCTACCCCAACATCTAACCACTTGATAATTTCTTTCTTTATAACTTCTTGCATTTGTGGATTTAATCTTCTTTGATGCTCAATACTTGGTTTACTATTAGGCATGAGTTGGATTTTGTGTGAACATATACCAATTGGAATACCAATAATATCAGTGCTCGTCGATCCAATTTCCCTTTTGAAATACTTTAGCATTGATACCAAAACCTTTACTTGCCCTTCGTTCAAATCAGCAGTAATAATAACTGGTAAAGTATTATTTTTTCCCAAGAACACATACCGCAAATGATATTGAAGAGCCTTTAGCTCCAACATCGGAGGCTCATAAATTGATGGTTTTGTATGTGAAGTTTTTCGATTCTCTAAATCTAAATCCAGATTATTTGGTGGGCGATGAGGAAAATCCACCCCATCAAGTGCAACAACTAACTCATCGTACCTGTCAATACTGTCTCCATCAAAATTCTTGATCACATCAGCTAGTGCTTCAACACGTAGTGTTTCCTCAATGAACACCTCTAGTTTCTCTTCAACAGTTTAATTTACCATGGATACCGATTTGAGATCACTTTTATACTTCATTGATTTACAAATATTAAATGTCACCTCTTCATTATTCAATCGAAATTTCATCTGTCCTCTTTATATATCAACTAAAGCACGCCCTGTAGCAAGAAATGGTTTCCCCAAGATGATGGGCACTTCAAAGTCAACCTCACAATCTAATATCACAAAATCCACCATAAATATGAACCCTTCTACTTTAACCAGTACATTTTACAGAACCCCAATTGGTTTCTTCACACTACAATCAGCTATAAGTAACCGCATTGTAGGTAGTTTGGGGGCTCCCAAGTCCAATTTCTTGAACACAGACATTGACATCAGATTTATGATAGCACCCAATTTACAAAAGGCCTTAGGAAAATGTAACATGTCAATGGTACATATGTAACATTCCAGAAAAAATTGTAAACTAAGTTAGAGTCTAACATAAAAACTAATAGGCATATCTAAAGCTTGACGTTAGGATTAGAGCCTAAAATATACCTCCCCGTACCTTAAAATTCATGTTTTTGTGTTAGAACATCAAGCCCTAAACCCTAAGGACTAACCATGGGTCTTTGAGGAAAAGTCCCAAGAAAGTGACCTGGGTAGTGACCCACAAGGGCACCTATGCCCCGTAGGTCCCCGTAGGTGGGGGTCGTGGGTCAAGCCCCAAAAATCAAGCCACAGACCATGGACCTACAGACCTGCAGAATGGTCAGTAGGTCCATTCATAGACCGTGGGTCCTAGGTCGTAGGTCTCACCTTCAAATCTGTCAAGTTTCGGCCAATAGAGGGGTAGTTTAGGTATTTCTTAATTAAGCTAGTTTAATGTAGGATAATTTTATATTGATTTAATGGACCTATATAAGGATTTATAAGTCATTAACTAACTAAAACACTTCATAAAAATCTCAACTACCCAAATCAAAATCAAACCTCTCCAAAATCATCATAGAGGAAGAAGAAGAAGATCAAGTTAGGGCTTGAAGAAGGGGTATTTCTCACAGAAAATTGTTGGATTTCTACACCTTTTATGATAGTCTTTGATTCATGGAATGCTTTATTCCATGGAGTCCTCAAGCTTCCAATTTCAAAGTAGAAGATTCTCCAAAACCTAGGGTTTTCATTCTAAGTCATGGATTCTTTCTAAAAATGTTTTTATGATTTAATTATCTTATATTATGGTTTAATTTCTGTTTTATGGTGGTTTTATGATAAATTATCCCATGAATCCATGAATCCCCATATCCCTAAGTGATGGCTATTGTGATGTGGGTGAATTGTAGTAAGGTGAATCCTATGGAATTGTACTTGTTGTAATTTAGTCATTTTAATCATGTTATTATCCATGTTAATGTGGTAACCCTAGATGTGATTGGATGAATATGCTCCTTGATTCAAGAAGGGTAAAACATGTGGGTTTCATGTATAAACTTCTTATTAACATGATTATAATCTATATATTGTGTTAATTGAAAGTTCATTCTTATAGACACATAATGAACATGATGTGAAAGTTCTTCGCACTATATGATGATTAATTCTAAGGTTGAAAGTCCATTCTCACCTATTGAATCTATGAGCTATTTTATGGGTTGTGTTGGATGGAGCGTAAGACACTCCTTTATGCATGTAAATTAAATTCAAGACTAAACATGTAATTTGTGGGAAGTAATGCTTAGCACCAAGTGGATATTGAATATTAGATATAGGCTCTCCCATTAAGTAAGGGTGGGTTTCTAAGGTTAATCTCATGAGATGGAAGCTCCCCCGTTAAGTAAGGTTGGGTTTCTAGTAAAAATCTTTGTATCCCGTAACTATGTACCCTCATAGGTCTTTAGCTAGTGGATCCACCTAAAAGCTAATACATTTAGTTCTACCTTAGGCAAGTAGGACTCCTATTTTCGGTGTGGGGCATGACATCGGATTCCATGTTAAGCTCACATGGTCTATGTCGGTTAAGGCTTATTCCCAATATAATGAAGAAGATGAATTATTAACTATGATTGCTCAAGAAGCTTTACTTAGCATGGGTAGGATTATGAGATCTTACTTATGCATGGCCGATACGCTCAAATTACACCTCCCTAAAGAAGCATAAGCGATCGTTATCAAGTAAAGAACCCAACTTGTAGGTTGGGATCGATGCCACGAGGAAAATAGTTTAGACTTAACTTTAACCAACAATTATATTCGTTTAGTCAAATTACTTCCAGAAACAAGTAATTAAAGAGGGGGGGATTTGTGAAACAAATTGTAAGAATTAGTAAGTAATCAGTAAACAAAAGTCAATTTTGGTTGTTATCAAGATGAGAGAATTAACTAGGGTATACGTGTTCCCCACAAGCTCATAACACAGTAATCCTAGTAATAGCAATTCTTTCGTAGTGAAATGTATTAACAATACCGTAAAATCATGGTATATCAACACCCTCAACTTAAATTCGTTATTTGTCCTCAAGCAACGCACTAAGACTCTAAACGATACTTGTATAGAAGCAATCAATTTAGGCACAAGCAATCACATGGCTCTCTATCCCAACTCTCTTTTTGGGAGAAAAATCTGTTCTCTTAGACTCGAAAAGCAAATTCATGCGGATCAAAATATGACAAAGATCGACCAACCAACACTCAACATACACTGTTTCACTATCACCAAGTTATCGACTTTCCGACAATGTAACTAGTGCCCTTACTTTAAATGAAATCCCTTTTTCACATAATGAATATGAATTTGAGTACAAGGATTCATTCAACACTCACACTCAGAAGTAACTTCAAGTACAATTAGTGCTCAATAGCATAGGCTTGCCCTTATTTTCACTACTTAGACTCTCTCAAACTAGATTCTAGGATCAGTATAGGACTTTCTTGGCTTGTAACGTAGGCTTAGGGTCAGGTGTGGTACATTTGGATACTTCTTAGTGACTTTCTGCCCTCCTTGACATTACACTAGGCTTTCAACCTTTGTTTTTTTGCCCTATTTTTGCCATCCTACCGTTTTACCTTCTTTCCCTTGTTTTTCTTCAACCATGGATGTGACTTTAGTCTTTGTAGCTCTTTTACTTTTCACTTTCATCTTTTTCTTACGTTTTATTCTTTTCTTTAGCTTTCAACAAGTCACATCCTTTCCTCTCTTTTCTTTTTTATCTTTTTCAACATCAAACTCTTTTCATACCCATTTTTCTTTTGGTTTTCTCTTTCATAGCCACCCTCAACTTATGGATTTTTCATTGGTTGAGGTGCACAATATCCGATGTCGGATCAGGGCCAAGATTGAAGTTACTTTTTACATTAGCCACCCTCAACTTAGGCATTTGTCCTAAGTCGAGGTGCACATGTCCAAGGAGGGACCGGGGCCAAATTAGTAGATTATGGGAAGGTGAGTTAGGGGTTTAGAAAGAAATGGTCTAATTTAGGCTCAATGCATTTGGATCAAATGGAGCCTTTATTTCATTTGGTTGGATTCTTCATTTAGGCAATTTGTGGACTTATCAGAACAAGGGCCTATGATCACTTCCTAGCCTCTAGAGTAAATTGTCTTGGCAGGACTAACCGAGCAAGTTCTAGATTGGCACCAAAAACTGTTTGAACAATCAACTATTCTCACACACTCTTGGTACATAGTTTCATTATCAGATTATCAGATTACCTAGTTCAAGTTTTAGCTTAAGTCATGTCATCAAGTTGATTCATTATCATGTCATACTCAAAGCCAACACATTCAACTTATCTTAGCCTACAAATTCTAGCACACATCACAAAATTTGGACGGGTATTATTTTTCATAAGCCATCATACTTCATTCTTTTTCATGCTTTTACATATACGATCCTAACACATTCCAATTTAACATAAATTATACAGTCTCTTGAGGAAAAAGAACACAGGCAAGAAAACCCTAAGAGAGGATTTATGAGTTGGGTTACTCAGACTTCACCCTATTACACACAATCCATTTACCCCACCCCCAACAAAAACAGATGCGATTGTCCCTAATGCATACAAAAATAGTAAAAGATAATGGATTGGGTGAAGAAAACCTGTGGCGCATAGCGCCGAAGACTCATCAACCAGCAGGTGGGTCCGATTTCCTGGAGCCTGTTGGATCAACACTCGGGTCACCCTCAGTAGTGCCCGCATAAAAAAGGACAGCACCATCAATAGTGCTATCCGCCACTTTAACTGCACCATCAGTGGTGCTCATATCGTCCCTCACAACAGGCGGGACCACTATAACTGGGGCAGAACTTGATGCCCCTGCAACACTCTCACGCACCCTCTGCTGGTGCAACTCTTCATCTAAAATTGACGCCTTCTTAGCCTCCTTCTCCTGCCTACGCTGTCTCTTTTGGGATTTTTCCTCCTCAGTGCGTCTAGAACGGTGCCTCTTACCTTTGGTAAGTGTAGTCTCGAGCTCCTCCTCGGCAGTCCCACTGAATAAACATCCAGCACCGTATCATCAGTCAACGCAGTAGGTACAACCTGAAGCTCAACTGCAGGGGTGGAAATAATGGCATCAACGTCGGCCCGGAGACTAGCCAACTCTGCCCGAATGGAGGAAAGATCGGTGGTCAGGACCGGTCGCTCGAGGACTCTCAATTCAAAGGCATCGAGGAGCTTATTAACGGCCTGGACCTTTCGGTCCATCATGCTTTTCATCCATCGCTCCATTCTGGCCTCGGACTCGGCTATCAACTTTTGCATCCAAGGCTGGATGTGGTGCAACAGCGTGGCCATCTGAGCCTCTAATTTCTGTACTATGGCCAATGGGACAACAGTAGCTCCTGACAGTGCTGTGGACCTGGATGAGCTAGGAGCCCTACTAGCGGCCTGAGAAGAGGAGGCTGGGACAATATCGGTGTGGCCTGGTATAATGGGATCACAGCCCTGTGCCTGCTCTACCGTGTCTGGAAGATCTGTTCCCAAGGGAGGGACCTCAACCTGGGGCTCTAGGCGTGGTGCCGCCACAGTTACCTCATCTCGAATGAGGCCTATATCCAAAGTCCCAGTAGGGTGGATCAACCTATCACAGTGTCCATGCACAACTAAAAAATCAAACATGGAAATGGGTAAGTATAGAGGACTTGAACGCCCTCTCGTGAATCTTTGTCAGCACATGCGGGAAAAGTCAATCTCCAATCCTGCTACTAATGCTGCAATCATGACGGCTCTGTGCCATATGTGTTGGTTGTCAGCTTTTGTAGGCGACACCCTGTTGTGCACCAACAACTAGAAGAACTTGGCCACAAAATTTGATGTGACCTTTCGGATACCCAACCGTGGTGCGGTGACCCACTCCGCACGCTTGCCATCTACAATAATGTATTTAGCCAACCATAGTGTAACAACCTCCCTCTGCTCAATATTTATCTGTAAAGCACCTCCTCGCATGATGTCCCATCGGTAATTAAACTCTGCTGTGTTCAGTGACCAAGAGTGATCAGTGATAGGGCCATAGATAAATCGGCTGATAGTAGCTCGTGAAATGTCTACCGGACACCCTTGGACCATGGTGGAAGTGAGAGGATCCTGTTCTGCGGTCTTGGCCATATTGGAAATCGACCCTCGGAGAGTGGCAACATAGGAAGCATAAAACTCCCGCACAATCTCCTCGCTGTATGTCCCAGGTGCTTGGGACATCCAATCGCACTTGTGTAGTTTGAACATCCGGTGTATCTCTGGTACGGTATGCAAGCTCCTAGTGAGGACTCTGCGCTCCTCAGTGATCAATCGGGCAATCTTCTCCTTCGGGTTGAGCATCTTGGCATCACGATAGATCTACCACTGCCCCTCAACACACCATCTATTTGGATCGTCGACCACTGGAGTAGGGTCATCAGTCTGTTGTGCTGGGACTGTCTCCGAGCTAGTGGCCTCATCAGACGAGGTCGCTTTGTCATGCGACCCTGAGCCTGTGGCGGATCCAGAACCGGAGCCAGAAGCATGGGCAAGCTCAGAGCTGGAAGCAGAGGCGGACTCAGAGCCAAAAGTAGAACCAACCTCAGAACCGAAAATAGAACCAGTTGGTGACCCGATCAGTGTGTTCTCCTCATTAGACTGGGAGAAAGTGACTACGTCGGTGACCATCTGCCGGGATGCACTCGAAAAGATTTTAGAACTAAGAACGAACAAAAATGAAAAACAAAAAAAAATTGAGACAGTGGCTTCAGTGGCCACCTACGGTGGGCATCTACTGTCCTTAGATTGACCTACGGTCCGTGAATCCCTTCGTAGATCAGAGGTACCAAGAAGTTGGTCTCTGATGGGACCCGCGGATGTGCAGAATGGTCTGTAGATTGATCTACGAACCGTAGTCCACTTCCGTAGTTCCAGACTTGGTGAAATTCTCGCGTGCCACCAACCACGGACCTAATCTACAATCCGTAGATTGATCTACGGTCCGTAGATGGGGTCTCGTGGATAGGATCTGTGCTAGGTTTCAGGCATCCTTCATGTTGACCCAATTTGACCAATTTCAACAATATTACCTAATCTAATCATGCATTTCAACAGAATTTATGCTAGTTCGTCATTCGAAGGGTTCCAATTACTAAATTCACAAGAATTGCACAAAAAAATAAGGAACCCTAAGTCGAGACTTGCATTTAGACTAGCATTTCGATAGGTTTAACAGACTACCAAGGCAACACAATCACAATCTATCGTCCCAAGGGTGTTAGCACTTAAATTTTAGCATGCAAGTACATACACTTAATTACCCAAGGTCAAGACCCGACTCCTTATATTCAATCTATGAACCAAATTTTAAATTGAGGAGAAAGTCTAATACCTTACAAGAAGCTTTCGATACCACAACTTTTCCCTTACGCACCAAATCCGTACACCGGACCTCGTGGGGAGTTTTTAGGGATGAGTGGAGTTTTGGAGAGAAAGGGAATTTAGGATTTTGGGGAAAAGGAAAGTGAAGATTAAATGGGGAGTTATGGAGTGATTATGGAATGATTTAAGGAGTTTGGGGAGTTTAGAAACGGTTTGGGAGTAAATGGGGGGGGGGGGAAGTGGGAATGATTTAAAATTGGGGGATTTTAAATAGGAGGGGTCCGGGTCGGGTCAGGCAGGACTAGGATTTGGACCCACGAGACCCCATCTATGGTCTGTGGGTTAATCTACGGTCCGTAGATGAGGACCGTAGATCACATTTATATTTTAAAATCAGAAACCTTACCTGGGATCTACGGATACCATTAACGGTCTGTGGAATGAACCACGGACCGTCGATGGGGTCCGTAGACTACTGCACCAGACATTTTTCTGCAGATTCTGCTTTTTGCCCCTGCACATGTAGCAACCATTAGTCCTTTCTTTTTACATTTTCTGGACACTTTTTAGACACAAACCCTATGCTATGTTTAGCCAACACTAAAACAAAAAGTAAAACAAAAATAAAACAACTATCTAAATGAGTACATAGAAGCAACTAAACAAAGAAAGCTACTAAACGGAAAACAACAAAAAACTATTATTGGCTAGATTTTACATCTTGGGTTGCCTCCCAAGCAATGCTTGATTTAACGTCGCGGCACGATGCATGCCTCTTGATTACTCAGACTTCATCAAGAACATAGGCCTCAACAACCTCTTGCACACTTTCCGCGTTTCCGAGATAGATCTTGATCCTTTGCCTGTTTACCATGAACCTTGTTCCTTCACTATTCTTAAGCTCAACCGCTTCATGGGGGAGCACTTTTGTGAGCAAAAATGGCCCGGTCCATTTGGATTTGAGTTTGCCCGGAAACAAGCGCAACTTAGAGTTGAATAAAAGCACAAGATCACCCACAACAAAGTCTCGCTTTTCAATTCTTTGATCATGATACCTCTTCATCTTCTCTTTGTACAAGGGTAAACTTTCATAAGCTTTTAGGAGAAACTCATCAAGCATATTCAAGTCATTCAGTCTTTGATTAGATGCAGCGCCCCAATCCAAATTTAGTTTCTTCATCGCCCACAAAGCCTTATGCTCTAGCTCTACCGGTAAATGGCAAGACTTCCCATATACAAGTTGGTAATGAGACATACCTATGGGAGTCTTGTATGCAGTGCGATAGGCCCATAGAGCATCATCAAGCTTCCTTGACCAATTCGTTCTATTAGCATTCACAGTCTTCGCCAAAATCTGTTTGATCTCTCTGTCGGACACTTCAACTTGCCCACTAGTCTGCGGATGGTAAAGAGTGGCTACATTGTGGCGGACCCAATATTTCTCAAGTAGCGCCTTGAACAACTTATTACAAAAGTGGGAACCTCCATCACTGATAATAGCCCTCGGTGTACCAAATCTGGAGAAGATATTCTTTTTCAAAAATGTGATGACACTTTTACCTTCATTGTTGGGGAGCGCAACTGCTTCCACCCACTTTGATACATAATCAACCGCAACAAGAATATATTTCATCCCATGTGAACTCACAAATGGACCCATAAATTCAATGCCCCATACATCACACAACTCTATCACCAATATAGGATTCATAGGAAGCTCTTGCCTCTTTGAAATCTCTCCTTCTCTTTTGCAACGATCACAAGACTTGGCAAAATCATGAGCATCTTGGTGGATGGTAGGCCAGTAGTACCCACATTGCAAAATTTTATGCGCAGTCCGAATACCACTATGATGCCCACCAACAAGCGATGAATGACATCCTTCAAGTACAGTCAACATCTCAACCTCGGGCACACAGTGACGGATAATCCCGTCAGCACAACTCCGATACAAGTAAGGCTCATCCCAAAAGAATTTCTTCACATCATGCATAAACTTTTTCTTTTGGTGAAAAGACATATCCGGGGGCACCAAATCGCTTGCCAAATAATTAGCGAAGTCTGCAAACCAAGGAATCAGATCATGAGAAGCAACAAATACCTGTTCATCTAAAAAAACATCATTAATTTAACCCCTATCACCAAGCTTTAGCATAGCCTCTTCCTCTAATCTGGACAAGTGATCGGCAACTTGATTGTCGGTCCCCTCTCTATCTTTTACCACACAATCAAATTCTTGCAGCAACAATACTCATCTAATCAACCTCGGTTTTGCATCCTTCTTTGCCATCAAATACCTCAATGCAGAATGGTCAGTATGTACTATGACCTTAGTACCAAGCAAGTAGGATTAAAATTTCTCGAATGCAAAAACTACTTCAAGAAGTTCTTGTTCGGTCACAATATAATTCTTCTCGGCCACATTTAGAGCTTTGCTAGGATAGTAAATAGCGTGAAGAATTTTCTCTCTCCTCTGTCCTAATACTACACCAAGTGCCACTCCACTCACATTGCACATTACCTCAAACATTGTCCCTAATCCGATGAAATAATGATAGGTGCAGTAACCAACTTCTCTTTCAACTCTCCAAATCCTCTCCGACAAGAATAATCAAAATCAAACTTAGACTCCTTTTCAAGTAGTTTGCACAATGGATGTGCAATTTTAGAGAAGTCCTTGATGAACCTCCTATAGAAACCTGCGTGCCCAAGAAAACTTCTAACATGTTTTACAGAGATAGGTGGTGGAAGCTTTTATATGACCTCTACTTTTGCTCTATCAACCTCAATTCCCTTCTCAGAAATCCGATGACCCAGAACTATCCCTTCTTTTACCATAAAGTGGCACTTCTCCCAATTTAGCACTAGATTGCAGTCTTCACACCTTTTAAGCACCTCAGCCAGATGATCCAGACATCGATCAAAAGAGTTACCCACCACAGAGAAATCATCCATGAACACTTCAATAGTGTCCTCCACCATATAAAAATATATCGACATCATACAGTGCTGGAAGGTCGCTGGAGCATTGCACATCCCACATGGCATCCGTTTGAAAGCAAACGTCCCATAAGGGCAAGTGAAAGTGGTCTTCTCTTGGTCTTCCGGAGCTATAGAAATCTTATTGTAGACCGAATACCCATCAAGAAAACAATACCAACCTTTGCCTGCAAGTCTATCCAACATCTGATCCATGTATGGCATAGGAAATTGGTCCTTCTTTGTCCACACATTCAACTTCCGGTAATCCATGCAGACTCTCCATCCGGTCACGGTCCGCATTGGAACAAACTCGTTTCTCTCATTTGGAACCAGAGTAATACCACCCTTCTTAGGCACACACTGTACAGGACATACCCAACTACTATCTGCAATGGGATAAATAACTCTGGCATCCAACCACTTGATGATCTCATTTTTAACTACCTCTTGCATAGGTGGATTTAATATTCTCTGGTGCTCGTTACTAGGCTTGTGATCTGGCATGAGTTGGATTTTGTGAGAACAAATACCGGGAGGAAGCCCAATATTATTTGCAATAGTCCACCCAATAGCTCGCTTGAACCTCTTCAACACAGTAACCAAGCACTCTACTTGTCTCGCATTTTAATCTGCCGCAATGATGACCGGCAAAGTATTATCTCTACCCAAGAATACATACCTCAAATGCGGTGGTAGAGCCTTAAGCTCCAATTTCAGTGCCTCCATAATAGATGGTCTTGCGGGTGGGGACTCGCAATTTTTTATGTCTAACTCACACTTCTTTGGTTTTGAGCGATATTCGCACCTATCGAGTCTAGCTACCAACCCATCGTACTCTTCAATACCATCACTATCAAAATTCATCATAACTGCTGCTAGTGCCTCAACACCTAGTCGCTCTTCAATTTGCACTTCTGTTTCACTCTCAACTCTGTAATTTATAGAAGATACTGTTTGGAGCTCACCACTCTGCTTCATGGACCTAAAAATATTGACTGTTGCTTCTTCATTGTTTAGTCTGAACTTCATCTACCCTTTTCCATGTCAACCAACGCACACCCTGTGGAAAGAAATGGTCTCCCAAGGATGATGGGAAACTCAAAATCAACCTCACAGTCAAGAATCACAAAATCCACCAGAAAGATAAACGAATACACTTTCACTAGCACATCATGGAGTACACTAATGGGACTTTTCACGGTTCGATCAGCCATAAGTAACAACATCATAGTAGGCTTTGGATCTTGTAGACCCAACTTCTTATAAATAGACAATGACATGAGGTTGATTTTAGCACCAAGATCACATAATGCCTTAGCAAAGTGTAACAACTCTATAGTACATGGAATCATAAAAGCACCAGGATCTTTCTTCTTCACCACAAGAGACCTTGTAGAAATAGCGCTACAATGCTGCAATCTATCATCATCTTCAAAACTCACAGACCTTTTCTTTGTTACCATATCTTTCATAAACTTCACATACCCATGCATTTGATCCAAAGCTTCTATCAACGGCACGTTGATGGAAAAATGCTTCAACATAGTAATAAACCTGTGATATTTACCATCTTCAGTCTTCTTCACCAACTTCTGTGGAAATGATGGTGGTGGAGGTCTATGTGTGGGGACCACTTTCTGAGATATCTCCGCTTCTTTCTCTGTCGCATTCTTAGACTCTTCTCTAACCTCTACCACATCATATTCTTTTCTAATCTCAACATCCACTAAAGACGGCATAGGTTAATCAATGGTTTGCTTACCCCCTCGAGTAGTGACTGCCATACAATGACCATCATTCTTTGGATTCTAGATGGTGTTTCTAGGAAGAGTGTCAGGGTGACGTGGGTTCACTATAGTGGACAACTGAGTCATCTGCTGCTCTAGATGCTTTATTGACACTGCATGGGCATCAACCTTTTGACCGATACCAGATAAGTCATTTCTCATCTCCTTTTCATTCTCATCAGTTACATCAAACCTTCTTATCATCTTCTGCATCATATCTTCAATACGTGCCATATTGCCTCCAACTTCCCTAGTACCAGATTCCCAATTTTGAGGGGGAACATAAGGTCCAACCCGATCATTTCTATTGCCGTAGTTGTTTCAGTTGTAGTTTTTGTCGCGATTGAAATTTCCATCCCGGACATATTGACCCTCTCGGTTGTAATTGCCATAGTTCCAACCTTGGTTTCCTTGACCTTGGCGCCAATTGTCCATGTTGGATCCTTAGGCGTTTGGTCAGAAACCCCTCATCTGATCATTCACCGCATAAGCATCCTCTTCATAGTAACACTCTTCAACTGGTGGTGGGTTTCTAGTCAAGTAGTTCACAACATTTACCTTTTCCACACCTCCTCTCACATGCTTCAATACCAACCCCAACTCGGTCCTCATCTGAACCATCTCCTCAAGAATCTCATTCGCAGACTGGTTGTTTGTAGCCTGAACGACAAATATGTTTCTCCAGTATCCGACCTCCTAGTGCTCTATAGTTTATTGTTGCTAGAGATCTTCTCCAGTTTTTCTGCAATCTGTGTATATGTGCACTCACCATATGAACCTCCAACAATAGTATCAAGCACTGCTTTATTTTTGTCATCCTGAACTCGATAGAAATATTCCTTCAATGACTCATCATCAATATGGTGATTCAGAACACCTCTTGCAAATGTAGTGAATCTGTCCCACGAGCTACTCACAGACTCTCCAGGTAATGCCACAAAATTGTTGACTTTATCTTTGTGATTGAGCTTCTTGGACACTGGATAATATCTTGCTAAGAACACATCCTTGAGTTGGTTCCATGTATAGATTGAGTTATAAGAAAGCTCAGTGTACCATACAACAACATCATTTGTCAGTGATAGAGGGAACACTCGCAATCTGATGACATCCATATCTAAGTCTGGTCGACCTACACAACTCTTGCAAACCACCCTTAGCTTGGCTATGCGAGCATGTGGGTAATCCGATGTCAACCCCAAGAACATGCCCCTCATTGTAAACATCTGCATCAAGCTACTGGTCACTACAAATGTGTGCCCCGGAGGCAAAGGGGGTAGGACAAGAGGTACATTTGAGTCAACAATATTGATGTTGCCTCTATAGTTGTCATGCAGTCGTGGGCCTGGTGGACCCTGCACCCTCAATGCATCTCCCAATTGATTTTCAGTCTGGTTGTCCCTACCAACTACCCTCAGAGGTTGCAACTCAACGTCATCACCTAGATTACCTCTGATAGGATTAACTTGAACTCCTTGATTGTTCATTCTTTGTAAAGTTTGATTCAACTCTGGATCGTAAGGAGTAAGTGGTTCACCCTGGCTCCGTGTACTTAGCATACACTAGAGTCAGAACATGAGAGAGACAAAAACAAAAAGAAAAAGTAAAATTAGGAAATATTTGACTAAAGTTCAATAATGTAGTTAAAATTAATCTAAAAGCCAATTTCCCCGGCAGCGGCGCCAAAATTTGATACGCTCAAATTACACCTCCCTAAAGAAGCATAAACGATCTTTATCAAGTAAAGAACCCAACTTGTAGGTTGGGGTCGATCCCACGAGGAAAATGGTTTAGACTTAACTTTAAGCAACAATTATATTCGTTTAGTCAAATTACTTCCAGAAACAAGTAATTGAAGGGGAGGGGGGATTTGTGAAACAAATTGTAAGAATTCAGTAAGTAATCAGTAAACAAAAGTCAATTTTGGTTGTTATCAAGATGAGAGAATTAACTAGGGTATACATGTTCCCTACAAGCTCATAACGCAGTAATCCTAGTAATAGCAATCCTTTTCTAGTGTACTACATGCAAAGTGATAAGTTAGGTATCTCTAAATCCTTGGTCCGGCATCTAGAGAATTTCACCCCACACCTTGGTCCGGCTACGTGTGT